>JAQFVV010013587.1:0-96264 GCA_028023455.1 Epiperipatus broadwayi | reverse complement strand
TAAGTGATGGGAGATTATTGCTAAAATATAGTTTAAATAAAAATTTATATATTTAATGTATATGTCAAGTTATATCTAATATATTATTTATTTAAGTCGTGGTGGTCAGAATAAATAAAAATGACGCAATCCTTGTCATAAGATTCTCAAATATAACTAAGACAATTGCCAGAAACCCATATATCCATCTAAAACTTATAATTTTTATAATAATGTAAAAATCCTTTAATGGAAATTTATCCATTTTCTGTTTTAAAATCACAAGACTACATTTAAAACAATCATGCGAGAAACTTTTGACAAGATTGCATTGTATTTAAATTTTATTCCAACAAAGGATGCATCCGGTCAGAAACTACAGATCTGCTAAGTGGATAAAGTGCCTTGGGTCTGGCAGCTAAGTGCTTTCTAACGTCATCAGAAAAAAGAGTATAAATACTGCTGGATCTGAACCCAGTAAAGAGGAGAGCTAATTTTAAGTTACTGTTGCTAACCTTTTCCATGTCGGTCATTCCCAGAATGTCTGAGTAGAAAAGGGACTTCAAGCTACCGTTCCCCTTTATCTGTGATGATCTCCTTACCATGCTGAGCCGGAGTAACATCGTGCTGCCAGCATCTGACCTGATGCCCATACAAAGAAGAATGTGTTCCTGCCTACCTTGAAGACATCACTTCTATAATTAAACATGTAGGTGTATTCATTCACAATACTTAGTGCTGCTAAATTCTTGCTTATCTAAATTTCATAAATTATAATATTTGTTTTATCACTTAAGTAATATCTTAAATAACTCGCAAAATCGCGAGCATTATGTTATCGATTCTAAACCATAAATTATCTAAATGTAATTCTATTCATCCGATTCACGCTTGCTTTTATAATTGCTTTATTTTTATGCGGTAAAATTTTGATATTAATAGTTGTTTTGATTTTATATATGTATATGAAATGTAGAATATTGGTTAACTCCAATCATATGAGTTATATTTTTATTTCTATAGAAATAGGGGGGGGTATATTGCATTAAATCATTTAGTTAATAATATTTTAAGCTCTTAGGGTTGAGTTAATGAATAATGAAAGATTTTCTATTAGTAATAGTGCGGTTCTTAATAATGTATTTTATTACAAAGTCTTATTTTATCTGGGGTAGATTTATAAATCTTTTTTTTTTTTATTGATGTGTCCAAGTTTGCCAAAGTTGGCGAATAATTATTTTTTTTTTAGCGTTTAAATTATGCTAATACTTTTTTTAAAAAATAAAATAAGTTACTAGGGTGGGGGGAGATTTAAGCTATAATAAAATGACTAAAAGTTTATTGAATTAGTCTTGTAATTTGATATGGAAGTATGGAAATGTATTCGTGCTATAGATTTGCTAAACCATTTGTAGGTCGTAACTATTCTTAAATATCTAGAAATATTACTATTATCACTGTGTTGTTTGCATAAATTAGGAAGCGATTCTCTTCCGATTAGCCCGTACCTTGCCCCGGGGAATCTCGTCATTTCTGATCTGCCTGTACCTCACTCCAGGGAATCTTGAATTATTTCTTTGTAGGTCCAAATCAGGATTATGATCTAACTCCTGGATATTTTAGCTAGCATTGTAGGAGCTCTGCAAGGATAGCCATATACCGGACCATTGCAACTTCACACCTAGAAAGTTCGTTCTAAGTATTAGTCCACCTGAAGCGGCATACTTCATCGTCATCGTTATTGGATGTTTAAAGTATAAATCAGCCAAGATGCCGTATCTGCCTTTCTAAGATATATGCATGCACCGCCATTCCCCACTTATATTTATATTATGCCTAGTTGGTAAATTATAGTGTTAATACACCTACTAACCATTTATCTCTTAAGTAATTTCGTTGGAGTTTTAATCCAATTATTTCAAACTGCTCTCCCCTCCTCTTACAATTAAGCAAAGGTACCAAGTTAGTTTCACATATGTGATTCAAAAATATTATATGAATAAAATATTTAGTTCAATATGTTTCAAATAACCATTGTTTCTTTAAAATGAGTTATGAATTATTTTGCTAATAATCTTAATGAAAAGTGTCTCCATGTAATACCACGGTTAAGTTATTATTTAATGAATTAGTAAAACCTTTGCAATCATATTCCTGCCTTATGGCTATTATATATATATATATATATATATATGAATTTCATCTACCACCAGATAAATGTACTGTCTCAGTGATGTAATTTTTGAATATTTTTCATGCGCTACCGCACTATAGAAATGTACTAAAGCAAAATCAATATTAAATGCCATTTTAGCCTTCATTTAAAAAACTTGTAAACTTATGAATATTTTACAAGCGCTCCTGCACTATATAAGGGTATTAAAGCAAAATAAATATTAAATGCTATTTTGTCATTCATTTATGAAACTTGTAAACTTTTGAATATTTTTCCGAGCGCTTCTGCACTATCGAAATGTAATAAAGCAAAACCAATATTAAATGCTATTTTAACTTTCATTTATAAAACCTGTAAACCTTTGAATAGTTTTACATGCGCTCACACACTATAGAATTGTGTTAAAACAAAACCAATGTGATATGTACTTTACTACTTACTCATAAACATGTAATTTTGAATATTTCTATATACGCTTCGCATTATATAAATGTATCGAACCAAAATCATTTAAGTGTTACGTTATGGTAAATAAATTATGTAAACAACTGCAATTTATTATTGTTAAATAATGTAAATTTTGAATAGTTATATATATTACAACCGCACTATGTATCCATCTGTATTAAAGACATTAATGGTAAATATATTTTTGATTCTTATGTAAACTCACTCTGCAGCGTGAAATCGGAAAGTATAAATGTCTGAATCATTTAATAAATCTGTGTCATAAAATATTATCTCGTATTCGAATCCTATCATTTAGTTAATATAGTTTTTTTTGATCTTAGTTAAGCTATCTCTTGGTTCACTCATTATCTCCCAAAAATCATCATCATCATTGTAGGTCTCATGTAATACGCTGCAGCTCTGGGCCAAGAAATAATTAATTTACATGATATCATTGTGGGTGTTATCCATAGTGTTATAGATTTAGGGAATGGGCAAACAGGTTCAAATTCATGAGTGCTCCTGACCTGGGTATCTCAGGCATGATTGGATTCAGGGTACTTTTGCTCAGATTCTAAGTCTTGTTGAATGGATATACATTTTCGACCTGTAAACTATATACAGAGTGTAATTTACAAGAAGAACCTTGTTGATCTTCATAGGGTTATATATATATATATATATATATATATATATATATAACCCTATATATATTATATCATAATATATATATATATATATATATATATATATAATATTATGATTCAATGACTGTATTTTTAAAGCAATATTTGTAAATACAGTAACTAAATAATTAAAAAAATTTATCCACTTAGGAGCACTTTCGATTATCTCAGTAATCTGTGTCACCTACATCTTTGAAATGCTAACTATCCCACAATTCTGTGATTTTAATGTTTGCTGCTTGCCTCAAATATGTAATTTTATAATTTCTACATATGAAGAAAATATTTTGAAAAAGGAATATTATTAAAAAAATATTACTGCATATTA
The DNA here is from genome assembly GCA_028023455.1 of Epiperipatus broadwayi. Taxonomy (NCBI): domain Eukaryota; kingdom Metazoa; phylum Onychophora; class Udeonychophora; order Euonychophora; family Peripatidae; genus Epiperipatus; species Epiperipatus broadwayi. The sequence continues at coordinate 92,645 of JAQFVV010013587.1, read as the reverse complement.
TCAATATGTTGATGATGTTTTTGTGTGTAGTAAACCAAATACAATTAATGAGTTTTTTAAAAAATTAAATGGTTTGAAAGGCCTAAGATGGATAAAAACAGATGAAAATTTAATGTGTGTTCAATTTATTGATTTTAAAATAACTAGAAATCAATGCATACTGGATTACTGTATGACCATTAAATCAATAGTAAAAGAGTTTATATTCCATATAAATCAAAAGTGCCAATGTCACACAAAATAGCAGGTTTGAAGTCCTTCTTATTTAGAAATAATAGTCTTTGCAAATATTCATCAGATAAAGGCAAAAATATTGAAATATATTCGAAGGAATTGTTAAATATTGGCTACAGTTATAATCACATATAATGTTATTAGAGATTTTAATACAATATATAAAAATAAAAAAATTAATAATAATATTGATTCTCCTGCTAATAAAAAATATGGATATCGATCCCATATATTTCAAATTATCAAGTAAAGTTTATAAAGAAAATTTATAAAGATATATGTGATATTGCATTTTACACACCTCCTACATTAAACATATTAATAAATAACTCCAAAGATAAAACCTCATTTATAAATAAAAATTGTGTCATTTATAAATGGATATGTAGGTGTAGCATTGGATATATAGGTGAATCTAGATGTACGTTGGAAAAAAGAACTAAAAACACTTGCTATTATTAAAACGTGTTAAGAAATCAAAACAAAATTGCATAGCAGATAATAATATTTCAGCATCATGTATTTATGGTTTTGACTTTAATTTTAACAGTGTAAACATATTGTGAATTGAAAAAAAATAAAAGAAAAATAAAGGAAGCTATGCTAATATACAAATATAAACATGACTCAATTAACAAGCAAGCAGCAAACGTTAAGATCATGGAATTGTGGGAAAGTTAGCATTTCAAAGCTTTAGTTGACACAGATTATTGGGATAATCGAAAGCGCTCCTAAGTGGATGAATTTTTTTAATTATTTAGTTACTGTATTTACAAATATTCAGTTATATATATATATATATATATATATATATATATATATATATATATATATATATATATATATATATATATATATATATATATATATATATATATATATATATTATGGGTTTGCTATTAATTGAAAGGAGAGCCTTTGATTCCTCTTGGAGGTCTTAAAGGAACCAAGCAGGGATAATTCCTAATGTCCACTCCATATATTCTTATCATTGCAGCTGTTATTACTTTGTGATTATTCATATAGTATATGAACATGGATGGGCTGCTTACTAACATACATTAAACAGCATGGAGAGTTTATTAACTTTTTGCCTTTGAGTTTAAGATCAAGAAACACCATGGTCTTTCTTCTTAGTTGCCTGGCTTGATAAAAAAGAATAAATGTATGTGTAAATAATAAATATTTTTTCAATAGATATATATACAATCATGTCAGACAAAAATAAATTATGGCCCTTACTTCCAGGAGACTGTAAAATCACCAACCAAGGCAACAGTTGGTGGCCAAAGGCAAAGGGAGCTAAGAATTCCCAGACTGTGGAACCAGGCTGCCATTTGATGATGACTTTTTATTTAGGTAATTAAACCACTAAATATCACTTGATCACCATTCCTTATGCTTCTCTTAACTGTTATTAAAACAGACAAATCTCTTCATAGAGTAGTGCCACTCAGTGCCACTCAGTGCAAGTCAGAGTAATCAATGGATACCAAAAGGCTTGTGCATAAAATCCTATGTAGTATCTATTCATCCAATATCCCCAGACTAGTTTCTGGCTTGTGGTCTACATCAGTGAGGAACCTTGGATCTGAGAGGACTGCACCTAAATCTTAGGATCCAATGAAACCCTCCAGCAGCCAACTTTTATCTATATTTAACTATAAAACTATGAGAAAAAAATCTAAGCTTATTAGCTTATATAGTCATACAGGTTTGAAGTCAGTTCAGTAACCATACATTTTGGTATCTTTGGGTATTTAATAACCATAGCCACCACTATCCTATTAGGCAGGATTGGTATTAAACCACTAAACATCACATGAACATCAATTTTTCAACTTTACTCTCATAGTTTTGTAGTTAAGTAGAGATAAAAAGTAGCTGCTGGAGGATGCATTAGATTCCACACTATCTCATACCACTGACGTACCACACACATGTAGAAAAGATAAATATTTACCAATATACATATTTTGTGCTAAACCTGCACCCATCAGTTTGTCCAGATTATAATCTCCTTCCCACACATATAATTAGTGCTCAGTTTATATTAATATAGAAAATCTTCATATTTTAATGGACATGTTTCAATCTACACTGATCTCCAACTATTCAGCCACCCATAGCATTGAAAATCTGATGATGAAAAACCCAAATCTTATACAGTAAGCCTGCATCCTGCCCATCCCTCTTTTATGTATTAAATGGATAATGTCCTATACATGAGGGGTCAGAGTGACTTGATGTTAACATGGAAATGCCAATAATATTGGCATCAGTGTGGGATTTGGGCTTTTCATTATCAGATTTTCAATGGTATGGATGGCTGATGAGTTGGAGGAAATTGATGCCTGTCCACTAAAGTATTAAAATTTGCTATCTTAATATAAACTGAGCATTGATTATATATGTGTGTGGGAGATGATAGTCTGGACAAACTGATGAGTGCTGTTTCATCATGAAATATTTATATTGGTGATTATTTATCCTTTCTACATGTGTGTAGTCATGGGTATCAGTGATATGAGATAGTGTGGATAGTTGAAGGGTGCTTGAAATTCTGCATTTAAATCCCTATTATTTACAATTAAAAACCAGGTATATATATAAACAAGTCACAAATTGTGCAATGTGCTTTTAAGTTGTGCTAAAATGTTCACTAGATGGAGCTTACAACTAGCTCCAAACAGGCTTTAATTACAAGTGCCAATAGAAAAAGAATTTAAAATCTCTGTTAAAAATCCTCATCTCCAGACCAATTGGCTTCGAGCTTAATGGCTCACCTCAGTGAAGAGTTAAGATTTCAGAAATTAAATCTAAAACTCCAACTCAGACCACTAATACAAATACATTACTATCAGTTTGAAAACTTGAATTTTTCAGACATGTAAATGTCTTCAAATCCAGCCTTACAAACCAGGTAGCTATATGGAGATTTTAAATTCGTTCTCTATTGGCACTTATAATTAAATCTTGTTGGGAAATAGTGGTAATATATATGTAAACTAACTCAAGGAAATATATAAAAATTCTAATAAAAACACACAATTACTTCTCTATAAAGCTGCTTTAATATTTCAACTAGAAGACTGGCTTTCATCAGCAAGCACAGCAAAATGGTTATTTTACAAATTGTATATATATATGATCAATAGATGGCGTTTTACCAAAAACACCGACCAAGCATTTTGTTTACATAAACGATCAAAGAGTCAGAATTAACTATCTCTTTCATTTTATCCCACCTTCAGATCAGCTGATTTCAAGCTGATTTGCTATCATCAGTTTATGTAAAAAAAATGCTTGGTTGGTGTTTATGGTAAAACGCCATCTATTGATCATAAATACAAGTGACAGCAGGTTTTAACGTGATTAAAACTTGTTTTTGTTTTTCATATATATATATAATAAATGTAAAATACACTACCCATTATAAAATATTATATATATAAAAAAAATTTAACAGTAAATACAAATGCTACTGATTTAAATTATAAATTAATTTTCAAACCTTTTGAAGAAAGAAGATATATTCATTTTAAATCATGTGTTCCAGTGATACATAAAATGGCAAATCTGAAATCATTTTTGCATCGCAATGATAAATTATGTAAATATAAAAGTGATAAAATTTTAAATATTGAACTCTTTGTTAATGAACTTTTAAAGGCTGGTTATGATAGAAACCAAATTTTGCATACAGTAAATTCATTTAATAATAAGAAGAGTGTTTGCAGTGTTACTTTAGATAATAATAAAATGGATGCCATTTATAAATAACATGCAATCTAAATTAATTAAGAATATATTTAATAAAAAGTATAATATTTCATTTTGCATTTCTCCATATGTTAATCATTTGATTAATAATTCTAAAAGTATAATTTTTAAATTGCAAAGAAGTAATATAATTTATCAGATTTCATGTGGATGTCAGAAATTATATATCGGTGAATCAAGATGTTCTGTGGAGAAAAGATTAAAGCAGCATCAATTATTATATAATCAAATTAAAAATAATGCAAGTAATCAATTTAATACATCTTCAGTATTCTTTGACCATGAAAAGACTTGTAATTATAGATTTACATTTAATAATAATGAAATAAAAATATTAATTGAAGAAAGAAATCATAAAAAGAGGAAAACTAAAGAGGCAATTTTGATTGATAAATATAAGGATGATGGTATTAATAGGCAAGTTGCAAATATGGCCATACACAGCTTATGGAAATATATGTAACATTAAGTTTAAAAAAATTTGAAATTCAGTTAAAGCTGATGAGGATTACCACATAATTGAAAGTGCTACAAAAGAATTTAAACTATAATATTGTATTTACCATTAATATATATATATATATATATATATATATATATATAATATATACATATATATATAGCACATTGTTTATATATATATATATATATATAAACAATGTGCTAATTGAAAATGTTAGTTGAGTTGCTGTTTATGATATTTAATTGTAATCACTAGTAGAGGTTGTACAGCCAAGTATTGCTTTATAGCACTAGTTCTATCTGAATTAACATCTCATCTATTAAGAAAAGCATTGTGGATAAAGTAAAATTCATGAAAATTAACACAAAAATGAAGATATGGAAAAATTTAATTCATAAATGATAAAATTCAGCAAATTTACAGTGGTATAAAAAAGACCTATAAAAACTCAAAATTACAAAGATTGACATTACAAGAAAGTTGTTTTGGACACTGCAAAAAGTGGATTTTTTAATTAGATTCTTTGTGGTAAAAATTAAGGTAAAAATACTTAATGTAAAAGCTAAAAATAATACTAAGAGCTTAATTATAATTTCTAAAATTTTCAATAATTATAGCTAATATGTAATTTTACAATATGCAAACACTCATTTGAGTTTGAAATAATTAATTTGTAAATCCTTCATCAATATTTATTATTACTGTTAATGATTGTATAACAATATTTTGTTTTACTTTATAATAATTTTATATGAGATAGTAAAAAAAATATGATTTTTACTTTAAAGAGATCTCACAAACTTATTTTACTTCATTAAATAGTTATTAAATGTTTTCAAAGGAAAAATAGTCTTATGCAATGTGTGAATATTTGTTAAAAAGAAATGACATGGTAAATAACCTAAAAAATTTAACTAGTAACAATGTCTATAGGCATTATATAGGGGTAATTTACATATTACAGATTTTCATATTGTATAATGTAATTTATGTATTTGTATAACAATGCAATTTATGTGTTGGTTTATTAAAATAATAATGTGAAAGGTTGAAACCTTTGACAGATGCACCTTATAAATGCTTATGTGACAGCCAATCAGATGTAATAATGACTGCACATGGGAACTCTCAATTTAAAACACAAGGCAGAGATTTTATGAGAAAAATATTATTTCCCTCTTCTTCTCGACTTAAATTTAAGGTTTCAGCCTTTCACATTATTATTATATCATCTGCTTGTGCTTAATAAATTAATATATGTACATTTATTGCCATTATTTCATTAGATTTGAAAATTACTTCATAGTAAATTGAAAAATGTCATGTTTGTTTGTTTATATATAATATTTAGTGAATTAAATGTGAAGGTGTTTAAAGCTTCATGCTCTTAGTTCAAAATGATTGAATCTGGCTTATTTATATATAAATTTAAGTAGTGAAGATTGAAACCATCTTTTTCTCATAAAATATCTGCCTTGTGTTTTGAATTGAGAGTTCCCTTGTGCAGTCATTATTACATTTGATCCACTGTCATATAAGCATTTTTAAGGCATATCTGTCAAATGCTTTAGCTTTTTACATTATTATTAATATTACAATAGAGAAAAAACAAATGTTTCTCTTCTTATTTTTTAACAAGTTGTTTATTCTAATATGTAGTAACTGACCAACTGACCATGACATCAACAATAAAGTAAAAAGGATCAGCATGAACTGGCTTAATTAATATATACAATGAACTTTTTTGTTCAAGAAAAAGAAAAAAAAATATCTGAAAAAAAAAAGTACCATTCCCTATACAAAGTAGCTAAAAGGAAAGTTTGAAGACCAATATCGACCAATTCAGAGTTGTAATACTTAAAAAAAACTTTTACAACGATTATAGAAAGTGAGGAGAAACATGCAGCTTGTAAAACAGCTAAACAAAGAATTCCAAAATTAATAAGTTGCAAACAAAATAAAGTATTTAGATCTCTAAAATCATCATTGATTTCCTGCTATAGATTTCCAGATCTAAATATAAAAACATCCAATAGAAGAAGAAATATTGATGTTGCCCTAATTAACATAAACTATAAAAACTAGTAATGACAAAAGCAAATATGCAATGCTAAGTGCAAAGAGAACATCATGGAAGTAACTTCATCATTGATCATGGAGACATTGTCAAGATCGATATGAGATTGTCCCATCTCTCCATGCCTAGATTAATAAATATCATGCCTATCAGTTATGAATTCGTTTATTTTATTCTTCATTTCAAAACTCCAGCTCATAGGCTAGTAAAGCTAACCTTTCCAGCAGGTGTTCGAATTTCCAGCTATGTGTAAAGGAACCACCATGGATTATGGGAATAATTTATTAGAACAGTGTCTATACGAACTACAAAGCCAAGTTATAAAGTTGATGTCATCTATATTTATTTGTTTGTATGCTATATATCATTTTTTTCTTTATTTTAAAATAGGACCAAATAGCGTTAAATTAAGATTTGCTAAACAAAAATGAAATTTCTTCATTCATAATATTAAATTGGATAAAGAAAATCTATGAGGTATGCTGTTGATTATGAAATAGTCCAATCACTATAAATAGGATAAGGTAAGACGTTACATAATAAATATATAAATTAAACATTGATATATGCAGAACACATACACTTTCTTTATTTGTTTATTCCAAGTTTCTGTTAATTATTTTGTTTATATTTTCTTTGCATATATTTTTAATAATTTATTTCATAAACTTATAACACCCCTTCATTGCCCACACATTGTACATAACAGGGGGGGGGGGAGCATTTAAAACCATCATGACGTTAAATAAAAGATAAAAAAGTAAATAAATAATATACTATGTAAAGCGATACTGTATAGAATATGAAAATTATTCATGTTAATCGGGATGTCCAGTGGCTATTCCTTATGGGATCATGAGTTGGGATATTAGTATAAACCAAGCATAACTAAAAAATGTTCACAAATGTCTAAATAAGTTTTCCCTAATTTTGTTTTAAATTTTCTTGTTCAAGTACAAATAAATGCAAATACGATTATTAAATTTATTTAAATGTTAAACCCGAGTCTTATTTTATTTTTGTGTGGTTAAATTTTGCTTAGTCATATACTTACATACATATTACAATCATCACTTGTATGTATATAATACACCAGATCCACTCCCATTAACAGACCTATACTTATTTTACATATTCATCCACTGGTGTTACAAATATACTCTGAATCAAATGATCAACCAACATGTTTCTGGGTTCGAAATCCGGATTAACGGAAGCAAATTTCAATATGGACGAGATAGATTAAGGGGAGAAAAGTAATTATTTAGATCTTACTCTCTCCCTTTTTAGGTATGGCTTTAATGTGTGAGGGTTATACATGAAAGTGGACAACAGAGATATACTATTTTATTCATTAGGAGAAATCTGACCACCTTTGTGCATACCATGAAAAGGCTCCGATAATGCACTATTACTTTAAATATTATAAATTTAGCACACTCACACATCATATTTAAAAAAATAGCACATTTTTGGAGTTTGACTTCCATCTAATAGTTTCAATATTTTCAGTGCTTTATAATAATACTAATTCACTTAAAATCAGGATTTCCCCATTTTATATACACACATTAAATTTTACAAAATAATAATGTAAATCTGTTCAAACATTATAGAGGCCTACACTATGCATGTTGTTTTTGTATTTTAAATCACATTCTATTTTTTTTTTAAAAAAGTATTGTCCACAAAGTTAATTTTTAAAAGGCGAGTAACAGCAATGGGCACAGTTAAATTTCACAATTAAAAATTAAAATCTGATTTTTAATTGTAATTAACAATTTGAAAATTAAGTAATGTGATCTGAAATTAATGAGATGTGAAACTATGAAATTTGATTTATAAACAGAATTGAAAATTTAAAAATTAAAGACAAAAATAAAAATTTAATTTTTGTTAGTTTTAATTAAATTTTGCTCAACAATGGTGAATAGATGTTTTTTTATTATTATAAGTCTAAGTTCTTATTTTTATTTTAAACTTTTAGTTTACCCTAACAGAGAGGAAAAACACCCAAGAAAATGAATTTTGATGGAAACAAAAATTTCAATTTTAGATCCCTTAGTGAGATGGGAAGGATCAACAGTGATTGGGAATCATTTTAGTTTGGGTGAATCCACTATAAGAGCAATTTAAAAAAATAAAGTTGGTGCTAGTTGTATTTTTTCTTGTGACAAATCTGATGTCTTACTAGTTCACAAATGAACTTGCACAAATAGCGATAATGATTAAAATACTGTATATATATATGAAAAATGTAAAATACTGTAAATTATGCATAAAATATATATTGTTTTGAATAAAATTAAGTACTGTAGTTAATAAAAAAAGTGAACAAAGTTTGTCTTGTATCACTTTTTTTCAAATTTGAAATTTTTTATTAGTCATATTTTATTTCCTTATTTTTTTTATGTGAATTTTAAAGTAATTTTACGTTATTACTTTTCTTTTATGTGAATTCTGAAAATTACAGACGCTATCCACCATTTTTCAAGGTAAGTTAAATTTATTTTTGAGCGATTTCTTTTGTGCACATTACTGATGAACCCATCTACCACATAAAATGATACCGAGGTGTACTTCACAAGATTTCAATGAAATAGCATCTGCCATTATCAAGGTTCACTTTTCAAAGAAAAACAATTAGATTTTAAATTGTAACAAGATTGAGTGTGATGTAAAGAATGAGATTAAGTTTAAGGTAAGGAATGAGATTGAGAATGAAGTTATTGAGCATTCTGAATATCTGAATAAACAAACTTTATTTCCTTCAGGGTCATCATTAATTGAGTTCAAGTTTATAATAAAAAAAGAGGCAAAATAAGTGGTCTCCACAGAGCTTCATCACCTCTATTTAAATCAGTTGGCCATTTTAATATTTCAATAAACTCCCTCATAATTCTCCAATTATATTCCAAATTAGCAACTATTTTAGCATTATCAAATCAGGTTTGTGACCAATTTCTAAAAAGTGTGATGTAAAAACTGTTGTATTTATCTTCTGATTAATGACATTTTTATATTCATTAATTCTGACATAAATTTAACTATTAGACTGACCTACATAACTTTTTAAACACTATAAATATGGAATTTTATAAATATCCTGACATTCCAAAAGTACTCTCATCTTTAGGTTTATGGAAAAGAAACAACACTTATTTTGTTATGGGAAAAAGTAATCTTTATGTTAACTACTGATTTTATCAGGAATCCTTTAATATAATTTAAAACCACTCTATAAGTAGATGAATTATGAATTTTATCCTTTTTCTTGTTTTTAGTTTGAATGCTATGTAGTGCCTTATATATACAATGTTTTTATTTTAAGCATTAGAAAGTATAATATATTTGCTATCTCTATTTATTGATTAGGTTGATCTTTATCAGACAAACTACAAGTTCTTGTCAAAATATTTTTAATTACAGAAAATATTTGGCAAGATGATAATCAAAACAGGCCAAACACTCCATACAGTATTCCACTCAGTGCAAGCCATAGTAATCAGTGGATGCCAGAAGGCTTGTGCATAAAATCCCCACCTAGTACCTACTCATCCAATATCCCCATATTAGTTTCTGTCCTTTGAGAGTGAAGAGTCTTGGATTTGAGAGCACTGCACCAGATTTTAGGATCTAATGCAATCCTCCAGCAGGCACCTTTTATCTCTACTTAACTACAAAACCATCAGTCTTAAATTGAAAACACAATATTTTCAATCCAAGATCATTAGTTTATATAGTAATATAGGTTTGAACTCAGTTCAGTAGCTATACATTTTGGGATCTTTGGTTCTTTAATAATCACAGCCACCACTACGCTATTAGGCAGGATTTGTTTTAAGTCAATAAACATCACATGATCACAATTTCTTATGCTTCCTTATAACTGTTATTAAAACAGGCAAATCTCTCCATACAGTATTGCCACTTAGTGGAAACCAGAGTAATAAATGGATGCCAGAAGGCTTGTGGATAAAATCGCCAGACTAGTTTCTGGCTTGTGGCTTTCATCAGTGTGGAGACTTGGATCTGAGAAAACAGCACCTAGATCTTAGGATCTAATTCAACCCTCCAGCAGCCACCTTTTATATATGAGTCTTAAATTGAAAACACAATATTTTCAATCAAATACTGTGGCAATACTATATGGATAGTTTTGCCTGTTTTAATAATAGTTATAAGCAACATAAAAAGTGGTGATCATGTGTTTATTGGCTTAAAACCAATCTTGCCTAGTAGAATAGTAGTGGCTATTGTTATGAAAAAACCAAAGACACCACATTATATAGATACTGAACTGAGTTCAGACCTATATGACTATATAAGCGAATGAGCTTGGATTAAAAATATTAAAACAGCCAATACTCACTATATGTATGCCACACACAGCAAGCTAGAGTAATCAATGGATGCCAGAAGGCTTGTGCATAAAATCCCCATCTAATGCCTACTCATCCAATATCTCCAGACTAGTTTCTGGCTTGTGGCCATCATCATTGAGGAGCCTTGGATCTGAGAGCACTGCACCTAGATCTTAGGATCTAATGCAACCCTCAAACAACCACCTTTTATCTCCATTTAACTACAAAACTATGAATCTTAAACTGAAAACACCTTAATGTTTTCAATCCAAGCCCATCAGCTTATATAGTCATATGGGTCTGAACCCAGTTCAGTACTCATACATTAGGTGTCTTTGCTTCTTTAACAACCATAGCCACCACTATCCTATTATGCAGGATTGGTTTTAAGCCAATAGAAATCACATGACCACCATCTTTTATGCTTGTGTATAACTGTTGTTAAAACAGGCAATATTCACTATACGTATGCCACACACAGCAAGCTAAAGTAATCAATGGATGCCAGAAGGCTTGTGCATAAAATCCACATCTAATGCCTAATCATCCAATATCCCCAGTCTAGTTTTTGGCTTGATCCATATGACTAGATAAGCTGATGGACCTGGATTGAAAACATTAAGGTGTTTCAGTTTAAGACTCACAGTTTTGTAGTTAAATGGAGATAAAAGGTGGTTTCTGTAGGGGTGCATTAGATCCTAAGATGTAGGTGCAGTGCTCTCAGATACAAGGCTCCTCACTAATGAAGGCCACAAGCCAGAAACTAGTCTGGGAATATTGGATGAGTAGGCATTAGATGGGGATTTTATGCACAAGCATTTTGGCATGCATTGATTACTTTAGCTTGCTGTGTGTGTCATGCATAATGAGTATTGCCTGTTTTAACAACAGTTATACACAAGCATAAGAGATGGTGGTCATGTGATGTTTATTGGCTTAAAACCAATCCTGAATAATAGGATAGTGGTTGCTATGGTTGTTAAAGAACCAAAGACACCAAAATATATGGGCACTGAACTGGGTTCAGATCCATAAGACTATATAAGCTGATGGGCTTGGATTGAAAACATTAAGGTATTTTCAGTTTAAGACTCATAGTTTTGTAGTTAAATGGAGATAAAAGGAGGTTGCTGGAGGGTTGCATTAGATCCTAAGATCTAGGCGCAGTGCTCTAATATCCAAGGCTCCTCACTCATGAAGGCCACAACCCAGAAACTAGTCTTCAGATATTGGATGAGTAGGCATTAGATGGGGATTTTATGCACAAGCCTTCTGGCATCTATTGATTACTCTAGCATGCTGTGTGTGGCATACATATAGTGAGTATTGCCTGCTTTAACAACAGTTATACACATGCATAAGAGATGGTGGTCATGTGATGTTTATTGGATTAAAAATATTATTATGTTTTCAATTTAAAACTCATAGTTTTAGTTAAGTAGAGATAAAATGTAGCTTCTGGAGTGTGCTCTCAGATCCAAGGTTACTCACTGATGAAGGCCACAATCCAGAAACTAGTCTGGGGATATTGAATGAGTACGCACTAGATGGGGCTGTTATGTGCAAGCCTTCTGGCAACCATTGATTACTCTGGCTTGCACTGAGTGGCATTACTGTATGGAGAGTTTTGATTATTTTAATAACAGTTATAAGCAAGTGTAAGAAATGGTGTGATCAAGTTGATAAATGAGAAGTAAAATTAATATATGTTTATATGGATGAATTTTTTGGAAACTGATATTGATAAGGAGTCATAACATTTTTTTACAATCTAAATATCTAGAAAAAATATTTTTTTATTTTCAATTTCCATAGTAAATGTAATATTAGGATGCCAATCTTTAAGAAAAACATGAAAAAAGTTCTGAGTGTCAATACCATGAAAATATATAACAAATGTATCACCTATATATCTGAACCAAATTGAAAATTATTGTATGGTATTGGTATTTTGAACTTTTTTTGTTATGATAATGAATGGCATATTAGTTTACTATGGAAGTTGAAAATAAAATAATAAAACACTTTTTTTCTAGATGGTTTCGATTGCAATAAAATATGATGTCTCTTTATCAATATCAGTTTACAGAATATCCCCCATACAAACAAATATCTTTTTAATTTCAACCATCATTATGTACAAATATTTTCTGTAGCAAAAAAATCTTTTGATAAAAACTTGTAATTTGTCTGATAATAATCATCTTAGTCAAAGAATACAACTAACAAAAATATTCTAGTTTCTAATGGTTACAATAAAAACATCATATATAAGGCATCACATAGCATTCATACTAAAAAGAAGAAAGAGACTAAAATTGATAATTCAACTAGTTAGAGAATGATTTTACCTTATATTAAAATGGTTCCTAGTAAAATCAGTAGATTATCTAATTTTACTATAAAGACTACTTTTTCCAGTAGCAAAAAATTGGTGATTTTTTTCATAAACTTAAAGACAGAGTACTTGTGGAGTACCAGGGTGTATATAAAATTCCATGTTTACAGTGCTTGAAAAGTTATGTAGGTTAATATAATAGATGAATTTATGTCAGAATTAATGAAATAAAAATACCTTTAATCGGAAGATAATACATCAGCTTTTCTTCATACTTTTTTAGAAATTGGTCACAAACCTGATTTTGATAATGCTAAAATAGTTGCTAATTTGGAAAACTATGATGGAAAAACCATGAGGGAATCACTTGAAATATTAAAAAGTCGAATTTATTTAAATAGAACTGATGAAAGCACAAGGTATTCCAATATTATCAAGAGCACTAATTTTATCTCTTTTTCTAATATAAATTTGAAATCAATTATGGTGAAACTGAAGAAAATAAACATTTTGTTAATTCACATATTTAGAATGCTCAATTAATTAATGCTCAATCTCATTTTTTATTCACACTCAATCTTGTTACTATTTAGAATCTAATGGTTTGAAAAGTTCACCTTGACAATAGCAGATGCTGTTTCATCGAATTATTGGGAAGTAATCAAAAATAACACACGGTTTAAAACAAAAACTATTTTATTTACATCATAATATAAATCTAATTACAAAAAAAAAAGTCAGATGTCACGTGACTTAATTTTGATAACACATATATATATATATATATATGTGTGTGTCTGTCTATAAACATTTTCTTCAGATTTTACAAATAAAGGTGTGGGGCTATAATGTTATCAGTTCACTTGCAATTGATCCCCTCATTGACTCTAGAAAGTGGGCATTAATAGCAAGTGTTCATATGAATAAATTGGTATTGATAAATAATGTAAATGTGATTGTCCCACAATTTTCTTTGAGAAAGCAGAGGAAAATATTTTTTTTACTAATTAATGTATTTTAATAAAAATATTTATTATTTTGCATTTTTTATTTTTTACTTTTGTTTTATGTGGTTTTAAAAATCGCAAATGAAGCAAGTTTAGATAAACTTAATACTCCCACTTTATTCCATTATATAAAATGTCGATCAAGATGTGACGTTTACAATTGCAATAGATATCTTCACACATCCATTAGTTCTATCATCAATCGATTCTTTTATTTCTTTACAATATATATTGCATAAAAAGAATTCCACTTATATATATATATATTGCATAAAAAAAATTCCACACTGTTTATATCATAATAAATCCACGATATATATATATAATCAGAAAATGATAGATATACGACTTCAAATTTGACAACAATAAAAATCTAATTTTAACTCAATTATATCATAATAAAATTATATATTATTCACCCAAAAAATTATTACCATTTTCCTCCCGAAACACAAATTTTAGTAATAAAAAATATTTCAATAAATAAAAATTATTAATTTGGTTAAATTTACAATAAAATTTGCACATCTGATAAAATTCTAAAAGCATTACATATTAAGAATAACATATTACCTCAAAAATAAACAATTTTATTAACTAATATAATTTAAAATAATCAATAATATTTATAATATAATAAAAAATACAAACTTGATTTCTGTTAAGTTATACCAGGTGATAAATTTCTCTAAATCAAGAATCGGCGCTTAATGTTGCAATTGTTGTAAATGAAAAATATTTCCTTATTCAAGATGAGATAAAAACTATATATATATATTACAAACTTTTGCAATAAATTGTTTTTATAATAATCAATAAAAATTTAACGTTTTACAAAATAATGACCTTTTTTTTTTGATACTACATTAACTGTGCTCTAAAATAATGATATCCTTTGTTATTCTTACAATTTACAAAAAGTTCATTACACACAATAAAGCTTACGGTTTTTAAAATTGCATCAATCATAAGTTTGATGCTTTATGTTATTACATTACCCAAATAGATGACACAATAATGTTAAATATTGTGACATTAGACTATAACTTTCTATTTCTCTTATGACATTTTCACTATTTTATCTACAGCCATTATTAATTTTCCTCAGTCTTAATAATTGTATTAAAATGTTTATCAATAAATATTAATCAAGAGTTCTGTGTTGCATTGTTAAATGACAATAAATATAATTCCCAGACATAAACTCATTGTCAAATTCCAATTTCAGATTTATTTATTTACTTTTGCTTGCGGAAAGTTAAATCAGCAATATAATCTCAATTAGATAAGATTGCCTACATTAATATTTTTATTTTTTCTATTTCATTTTGTACGAATTTTTGATGAGGAATTATTTTCGCAGAAAATATATACTATTGTGGACTACTTTTTATTTCTTTTATTTAATGCACATTTTCTGCAGAACTATCTTTTTCTTTGTTTATTTAATGAACATGTTGTGCATGAATTATTTATACATATTTTTATTGTGAAATATAATTTCATTTTATTTTATATACGCTTATACCAACCAGTAAATTGAATAATTAATTGACATTTTTAATGGATTTGCATTTCAGTGTTTTTATTTGTTAGTGATGTATTTATTTGTTCAATAATTGATAATGTTTTATTAAATAAATTATTTTTATTTCAATCATACAGTTTTCTTGATTTTATTTAAAATATACATGTAATTCATTTATGAAGTATTCCAACATTTTATTTTTGTTGATCAGTTTTCTATTCAATATTTAATACTGTGTAGCTTTATCAAATGGTAGACTGTATATTATAGAAACTCTGTTATATCTTTCAATAGAGAACCATTTGAAAAGTTATGAATTAAACATGTAGACAAAAATACATGTCTTTACTATCTAAGATTTTAAGCAGAAAAAAATTTAGAACAACATAAACAATAAGCAAAATCTAAATGAGTGGAATTTATTGTTCCTATAGTTTAAGGTTTTAACAGCTTGATAATCAGTAGGTGCATATTATTTTTCTGCCTGATCTGAAAGTAAACATTAATTGATAAAAAGATAAAATGACTGCAATTATCACTGAATTTAAATAAAAAAATGTTTTTCATCATAAAACCATGTATTAAATAAAATATATAAAAAAACTCCAAACATAAATTGTTCATGAAATAAAAATAAATAAAACAATTGTACAACAGTGGACAAATAAGCTCTTAGGGCTGTGTGAGAACTGTAGCTCCCATTGGAATTTGATTTTATTTATATTAATTCAGATTTTGTTTATTGCAAAATTTTTTTTAATATGATAGATATTTTTATCACACATTTTTACTTAGTTTATTAGAAATTACAACATGTGTGTATGTATATAGTAATTTCAAATATACATGGATGTGTGGAGTGTTCAAATGTTTACATTTATAATTTGTGCTATTTTGTAGTTGTATATTTCACCGATAGTTTTCCTATTTCATAGTTTTTCAAAAAATCAGGCAGGTAAATTATTTTATTAATGACTTTGCACTTTTTGCCACAAATTCTATTCATTTGTCAAAATTTTATTCAATCATTGACTTTAAATCGTGGCTGTGTGGAAATAACAAGCAGTAGAGATATGCAGCATATATAATCTTATTTGGTATGGTGTTCTCTTTCAAACAATAATTTTGTTTTCTGTATTTATTTTATAGTTTTTCAAAAACATTGGGTACGTAGATTGTTTTATTAAGGAGTTTAAACTTGTTTTTGTGTAATTTTTCTGTAATGCCAACACAAGCTTTCTAAAGGCATGGATACAGATTAAGATTATTACTTTAATTGCTTATAATTAGTACACTTAGAGTTTCATGTTTTTGAAACAATTATATAAAAAATTATTAAAAATAAAACGGGATAGCATTTGCTTGACTTTGGCTATTTTAACTTTTTTATTTTAATTATTTATTTATTGGTTTATTTTGTTTGAATTTCAAACTTTGTAAATAAATGAATTTTTTATTAACTTGACTTCATAAATATCAAAACATGAAAATACAAGCAAGAAAATATAAGTTTCAGAATAAATGGGTAGAAAAAAATTGTTTTAATCGACAATACTCGAAAGTCATTGTGTTTCATTTGTAAAGTTGCAATTGCAAACTATAAAGGAAGCAATTTACGTCAACATCATGAAGTAAGTCATTTCCACTTTTCAATTCAATATCCACACAATTCAATATTGCAAACAGAGAAACTTATGTCATCGCAATCAAATCTTCATAAACAACTAGGATCCTTGTCTTCTTTTAGTCACGAAAATGACAGAGCCAAAGAAGGTAGATTTGGATATTTTGGAATATTGTTTGTGTCAAATGGTCCACATAGAGGAGAATTTATTAAAAGAAACTTGAAAGAAGTGGTTAAAATATTGGATCCAGATAATACAAAATTGTATAAACTGACCACACAAATTCAATTGTCATGCCGCCATACAACTAAGAGTCATATAGTTAAATTGCTGAAAATGTTGAAAATAGTTTGATCGGTGATTTGAAAAATTGCACAACATTCGGTTTGGCTGTAGATGAGTTTAAAGACATCCAGGATATTCAACAATTAGAGGTTTTTGTCTGCTGTGTATCTACTGATATAAATGTGAAAGATAAAAAATATTACACATACTAACTCTTATCTACACAACTTATTACAGTATCAATGTTCAAAAAAGTACTTGTTGAGGTAATGAACAAGTTTTAATTGCCTCATGAAAATCTTGGAAGTGTTGTGACTGACATAGTCCATGAAATGATAGGGAATAACTAAGATCGTATTGGTCTTTTAAATAATAATCCTAAAATTTCATGTTTTGTATTTCTTCAATGCATAATTCGCTACGAGCTCATAGCAAAACACTTAAAATATGAAAATATGTGGAAGATTGTTTTGCAGATTGTGAATTTAATTAAAACAAATGCCAAAACACACACAATCAATTTAAGAACTTTTTAGAAAAAATGAAACGATGAAACAGATAAATTGCCTAGCGATCTCTATGATCTATTATAAAATCGCTATTAACTTACAATATTTTGAACTCTTTTATGGACTTCCTAAATCATATCATAAGATTTTTAAAAGAAAAACAAAACTATACAGAATTAGGAAATAAAACTTGGCTTTCTGACTCAATCTTCTTTATAGACATTATGGAACAGTTGCAAGTACTTAATATGGTTTTACAAAAAAAGTAAAAAATGATTAGTGATTTCTCACAAAGATTTTGGAGCTAAACTTCAGCTTTTTGTGCATGATCACAAGCCCAGAATATTTCATTATTTTCCATGAGTAAAAGCAATATAATTAATATCAAATAAGAAAAATTAGACGGATATAAAAAAAGGTTGGTAGGATTGCAAGCATATTTGAAATGTAGGTTTAAAGAATTGAAAAGTTTTAATTCTACATTCCATATTTTTCGATCCCATTTATTTGTAGTATTGAAGATTAATTTCCAATTTCTGAAATAATACGTGTGTATGAGGGGCTGGGGAATGGGAGTTATTAGAGATGAAAGAAGCTCAGATATTGCAAATGTATCATAAATCTAAGTCTCTAATTGAATTTTGGAAACTCTGTCAGAATCAAAATATCCATACTTAAAGAAATCTGTTCGCCATATAATTTTAATTTTTGATACAACATATTGTTATGAAAAATTGTACTCGCCAGTGAAATTTGTGAAGTCAAAATATCATTCACCATTGACCAATCAGCATCTCACAGAATTGCTGGAATACGCTTTACAAATTATACATGAAATTTCAAAGATTTAACTAAAGATCTTCATTAAATGTTATACCTTTTCCATATGCCATAGCATCGGTCGGGAGGGGAACCCACAACCGTCTGCAACAAACTACTTGCTTGTAAGGCGGCTGCGATGATCTCTCGGCTAACAACGCTTGACATGTTATACTTTTTATTAATGAATTTTTATTATATTTTTATTTTATTATTAAAATTTTGAAATAATTATTTTGAATTTTATTTTTCTCTTAATTATATTTTTATATACTTTACTTAACACTTAAAACTTGTGTACAATATATTATGATATTAATTAAGTTAAATAAAATTTAACTATATGTACTTATTTTTGTGTACTTACATTACAATATGTGAAACACCGACACGTAGCTCTCATTCACAGCATGCATGCCCACCCCTGAATTAGTATTTCGAATATTTTTTCAGTTATAAATTCAACAATAAATGCAGTGCTTATTATTTAATCAACATTGTTTTTTTCCTGTCAAGTTCCAATTTCAGTGATTATTATTATTATTATTATTATTATTATTATTATTATTATTATTATTATTATTATTATTATTATTATTATTATTATTATTATTATTATTATTATTATTATTATTATTATTATTATTATTATTATTATTATTATTATTATTATTATTATTATTATTATTATTATTATTATTATTATTATTATTATTATTATTATTATAATACAATTCAATTTAATGCTTTTATTTGGAAGATTGCCATGACTAGTTTTGTTTTCGGAATATCAATTCACTCAAAACTGTCTTTGATTTGCTATTTATTGATTTTGCTTAAAACAGTGCTATAGACTAAATTTTTGTTGCCTTGAAACGCTATTAATATGTAAAATATTATTGTAACTAATTGTCAACACTCCTCAATCTCCTATAGTAACATTTTATTAAAGTGCTATGGCAATAAATTAAACAAGAGAACAAACTGTATATATATATATAATAAAACAAGAAACAAATTGTGTAATTTGCTTTTAAGCTTGTATTAAAATATTCACTAGCGGGAGCTTACCAATAGCTCCAATCAATCTTTAATTTGATTGGAGCTATTGGTAAGCTCTCTCTAGTGAACATTTTAATAAAGCTTAAAAGCAAGTTACATAATTTGTTTCTTGTTTTATTAATTATTATAAGTATATCCTTGAAGGCTTTTGCAATGTTATATTGCTTTGGTTATAAATACATGGTGAAACTTAACTGAATTCAGACAACATAACTATCTGGTTTGTAAGGCAGGATTTGAAGACATTTATGTGTCTGAAAAGTTCAGGTTTTCAAATTGATAGTAATGTATTAGATAAGTGCTGACTTTTGAGTTGGTATTTTAGATCTAACTTCTGGATTTCTAACTCCTCACTGAGTTTAGCCATAAGCTCTAATCCAATTCATCTGGGGATGAGGACTTTTGATAGAGATTTTGAATTCTTTCTCTTTCCACACTTATTAATTAAAGCTTGATTGTATCTATTGGTAAGCTCCCTCTAGTGAACATATATATATATAATGGGCACATACACCACCGTTACATTATTTTTTTTTATTAAACATGAAATTAAAATAAAAAGTTCGCATTTAAAAACTTTTTTTTTTAAGACATAAAAATTGAAAATTAATTCTATCTTAAACTCATATATATATATATAAGATCGCACAGATGAAAAAAAATATTAAATGAAAACTTTATTAAAGAAAAAGTATTTTAACACTAAATTTTCAGTAAAGATTTAAAGATAAAAATATATCTAAGTTTTTTCAAAACAAATTAATTAATGTTATTGAAAAAATGGAAATGATTATTTTAATTAGTCCAAGTGAACTAGCCCTTGGGCATTTAAATGTATAAGCAATGGTCAGATAGGAAAACAATAGAAACTAATGGCCAATGAAAGAAATCCATCGGGAAATTGGACCTCAACAGAAGGATCATCATCATTGATGACGTAATATCCATTGGATCCGGAAGTTATATATAAAAGAAAAAGTTTGGAAATAAATTTTTAGTGAGTGAAGAAAATTTAAGAGGACTCAAATGTGTTAAGTTGGAGAGTTGGAGATGAAGGGATTGAAAGACGTACTTTCAATTCCTTCAGTGGTTATAAAAAAAGAAAAGAAATGAAACATCGTTTTTTGTTATATTGAGGACCACAGGATCATCAGGGGATTTAATGCTGGATTCCAAATGGCAAGCAATGGATAAAGAGGAACGTTTTAAAAAATCGTAAGAACTTTATGAACTCTAATAAGCTCTAACAATATTTTCTAGAACTCCAGTATACTAAACAATAAGAACTTTAATTCTAAAACTTATTCCATATTTAAAATAATTGCAATCGAATTCTATCTGACCAACTTAATTTATTAATAAGTAATTTTATTTGATGTATTTCTTTTGTAGAATCATTTTCATTTTTTTGTTCATTTAAGTTTTATTTATGATTTTTGTTTTTCGTTAAACTAAATTATATAAATGTTAAACTTAAGTCAGGCATGAATGGCTATATAGATTTGTAAAGTTATATTAGAAGAGGGTAATCTTGGGTTATTTGTTTTGTGGTTAAATTGGGTCAATGGATTGGATATATTGATGTAATTAGTAGATGTAATACAAGATTCGCTACATGCAGAATCGCAGTATATGCCGCACACTCCCGTTTGGCCTATGGAAGGGATTATAAGATGGTGAACGCAGTTCCTTCCTATGGAGTTTTTTTATTTCTCTTCTCATCATATAGATGTAGTATTCCTATCTGGACGAGAGTCAATTTCTTTTCTTAACCTATATTTGTGCTGTCGTATTCGTATTACATTGAATACATCAATATATCAGATGGATTGATGTTGGTTTAACTGCGAACTTTTGGCTTAAGGTTAAATAAGGGATAAAATATTTTCTTTTTAAATGCAATCTATGTAGTCTACTCATACCCAACACTCTAAATGCATTAAATTTAAGTTGTGTATAGACTCTTGGATGGATTTGTTATCGATTAATTATGTTTTTGGTTTTCATATTTGATCAAAATATATAGACATTCGGTAAATAATGATATCTTATGGTGGGTATCTAAAATGTATTTATTCGGATGTCTTTTAAGTTATTGGTGTCAATGCCGCATCTTATGATGAATGCCATTGGGTTTCTTATAAAATTCCTTCTGCAATTCCACCAATGACTTTATATTTTGATCATTTATGTTTATTTTGAAATGTTTTTAACCATGTAATCTATGTAACCGATCTATACTCAACATTATAAAACAAACTTTTATAAATCCATCTGTGCGAACTTCAAAATAAAAGTTAAAAATGTAGTTAAATGCTAAAGTAAACATACTAAAATAATAATGCTAAATGTATATATATATATATATATATATATATATATATATATATTATTGTACCTATATTGATATAGGCACATATAATTTTTATCTAAAATTATTATTAAAGTAATCTTTCATAAAAGAAAAACATAAAATTAAATGTTGAAGAATTTATTGCAGCTTGTTTTCGAAAAGGATAAGAATTAAATAGTTTTCTAGCGTTAGTTTTTGAAATAAAAAAGCTGCAATTAATTAGTCAAAAGGGGGGGGTCTTCGTTTAAGAAATGAAACTAAGGGTTGTGAAAGGAAGTAAAGAGTTTTATTAGTATTCGTAAAAATATAATTTGAAAAGGTTAAAACCTACAAATCTCTTTTCATTCAATTTTAATTAAAGAAAAAATAATGTTAAAACTAAATAGTAAATTGTATTAAAATATATGTGCGTATATATTTGAGATTTGTAAATAAATAAAATGTATGCGAAATAAAAGAAGATTATCATTAAAAACACGGCAATGGCTATTAAGAAAATAAAACAACATCTCTGCATGGCTATTACTAATTAAGCAATCTTCCAAAACACGTTTATCAAAGGATTAATTGATAAGAAATTTGACAACAGATCTTTGCCGGAGATATCAGAAAGACAACAAGGTGCAGGTATAAATAGACCTATTTTATCGGACAGTAATTCAGTTCCACAAATTAATTGAGTTGAGACAATCAGTTCACAAAATTATTGAGAGAGTGCAGTTCGGAAATTAATTGAGTCAGTTAAGAAACAAAATGCAGTGCTGAGAATATTTTGGAACGCACGTTCACCTCCAGCCCAGATGTCCGAGAAAACAGCAGATCTGCCCGTGAAATAATGTCAGCTTAACATCTTAGAAAATCTCCGTCAGTATCTATTTGTCTCTGATAGCAATGATCGTGAAAATCAGGAAACTCAGCAAGGAAACGTCCCAGCCGGCTGGAAGCATTCATACTGGAACCATTCATATTGGAAGAAACAACAAACAAGAAGAAAACAAAGTGTTAAATCTACGTTCAAAATCCTAGGTAAAACATTTGCTTATTTTCGTTATACTGTAATAGCCATTGCATTTCATTAATTCATGCGAATCCTCCAAGAGTCTAATTACATGAACTCGATATCATACATAAATGAACTATTGATATGTGTGTGATTAAATTTCAAATGCTATGTAATACTTTAATATTATTATGTGTGTGCATGAGTTAATATGTGCGTGATCCTTATATCAATATTTATTACTTAAATTAGATAAATACCAGTGTTTTGTTATGAAAGTAAACAAGAATATTTAAACCAGTTTAGAAATGTCAATTTAAAATATGGGTGTGTTTTATTAGAATTATAAAATGTTTAAATTTAGAAAATAAATGTTAGTTAATAAATTATCTTTAAAATTAAACTTTATTTGTCGGTCAATTCTTTTTAACAAATTCTTTTATTAATTCTTTTAATCACTAATTAAGTATAATCTATTAGTGATTACAAACAGCTGAGCTAGTCATGGATTTAGGCGTTGAGTTAGTGGCCATTGCTTAAAGTGCGTTATTTATTCATCCTTGAATAGATAGCTGGCGCCCGTGTTTATACACAAACAAAAAAAAGTGCTTTGAACTTGGTGTTGAACTCAACAGTCGAGAAGAAGTTATGTCCTGGAAATGTAACATTAGTTATATACTTTATAGCTATCGTTTGGGCATACATACTCTCCGAGTATGTTCTTCTCTGCCTAAGAGGCCGGTGATTCGAATACACATATTCGAACACGGTTCAAAATGGCTTTACCCAACATGGGCCAAACTTGTCATAAATGACAGTTAATTAAATACTTTGTTCTTGTTGAAAATAAAAATCTAAAAAGTTAAATTACGTATGTAAAAGTGTTTTAATTTAAAAAAAAAGAATTGACCGAAAACTTTTTTTTTCCGAAATGAAAAGAGATTTTGACATATATGCTATCAAATCAGAGTCAATATGATGTTATGGGCGGAGTTAAAGCATTAAGAGCGGGTAGTGAAAAGGACAAAAGGCTGGAGTTAGCGTGAATTTCCGTCTTAGTAAGAAAAATAAATAAATAAGTCGTATTTAAATTTAGTTTAACATAAGTGCTAGTACTTTAAAATTGAAATTTTCGAAAATGGATCCGAAAGAAAGCCCAATATATTTTAAAAATCCCCAGTTAGTAGAAAAGGAGAAAGAAGAAGTATCTGAGACGCGAATGATGATGAAAATGATGGATTGTTTTGTCAAATAATAATAACGGAGGCTTCGCAAAATAAAAGATTTTTTTTCCTCCATGCACATATTAATTAAGGAAATGTTCGTAAATAAACAGTTCAAATAAATAAAAATCAATAAAATCAAGTTAAATAAATGGGTCAAATTAAGGATTTAGAAATAATGTTTGTAGAATTAAATAAATGAATAAAATAACGGAAATACATAAAATAAAAACAAGTTAAATAAATAAGTATAATATATCTGTAGAAAATAAATAAAATATTTGTAGTAAAATAAAATAGTTTTTTGAATATACGCATGTTAAAATAAAAGTTTGTTATGAATACCGTAAGTTAAGAAAAGGATGTAAATAAGTTGTTTAAAATAATCAAGATAAAAAAAAAATCTCTAGTAAAATAATAATGAATGAATCATAATAAAGCAAAATAGTTTTTTTTTCTCTCTGAGTACACGTACGTTAATATATAAGGTAAACAAATGTTTAAAAAATAATATTGTAATATAAATAATATTCGTAAGAGTTTAGAATAGTATTGTAAGATTAAATAAATAATATTTAAATCATGTTCGTAATGAATTTAAAAATAATATAAATGAAAGTCAATCTAAGTTGTATTAGGAGCATATAAGGGTTCGAATCTAAAGGGATGAGGGTAGTATAGAAGTGTTTTAGTTAAGGTTAAGTTTAAAGCTCTCGACTGGATAAATTCTAGTACCCGCAACGGATTGGCCGGGATCATTCCTCTTTTAAAAAGCGCACTGGCAACAACCAGAGTAAGTCGTAAGCCACTTTTCAGGGGAGAATCCCCATATCTCGTACCTCGTTTTCCAGGGCGTAAGTCAGAAATGGACAGTTGAAATTCCTGCCATTTGCAGCCACCTTTTCTTAGTCAAAGTCCGATCAAGAGAATCGGCAGCCGAAGCTTCGTTTACAAAAGATCCCTGTGCCACAAATTTAGTTTGTCCTCGTGGTCATTATCCAGGATGAACATTGTAAGCAATGTTACCAGCATAGAAAGAAGAAAAGCATAATTGGAGATTGCCCTTAGTATGGAAAGGAAAAGATACCAAAAAGCAAACTTAGAAAGAATAATAAATTAAGATTTAATGTTGTCAGAGATAAAATGGTCAAAAATGACGCATTTTACTCTCAAAAGGAAGGGCGGTGTAATGTACCTATATTGATATAGGCACATATAATTTTTATCTAAAATTATTATTAAAGTAATCTTCCATAAAAGAAAAACATAAAATTAAATGTTGAAGAATTTGTTGCAGCTTGTTTTCGAAAAGGATAAGAATTAAATAGTTTTCTAGCGTTAGTTTTTGAAATAAAAAAGCTACAATTAATTAGTCAAAAGGGGGGAGGGGGAGTCTTGGTTTGAGAACTGAAACTAAGGGTTATAAAAGGAAGTAAAGAGTTTTATTAGTATTCGTAAAAATATAATTTAAAAAGTTAAAACGTACAAATCTCTTTTCATTCAAGTTTAATTAAAGAAAAAATAATGTTAAAACTAATATATGTGCAATTGTCAACAATAAAATAAATGTTATTATAAAGAAATGGAAGTTAAAGAAGATTATCATTAAAAAACACGGCAATGGCTATTAATTAATTAGAATATAAAACAACATTTCTGCATGGCTATTACTAATTAAGCAATCTTCCAAAACACATTTATTAAATGATTATCAATTCGACAACAGATCTTTGCCAGAGATATCAGAAAGACAATAAGGCGCAGGTATAAATAGACCTTTTTTTATCGGACAGTATTCAGTTCCACAAATTAATTGAGTTGAGATCAGTTCACAAAGTTATTGAGAGAGTGCAGTTCGGAAATTAATTGAGTCAGTTAAGAAACAAAATGCAGTGCTGAGAATATTTTGGAACGCACGTTCACCTCCAGCCCAGATGTCTGAGAAAACAGCAGATCTGCCCGTGAAATAATGTCAGCTTAACATCTTAGAAAATCTCCATCAGTATCTATTTGTCTCTGATAGTAATAATCGTGAAAATCAGGAAACTCAGCAAGGAAACGTCCCAGCTGGCTGGAAGCATTCATACTGGAACCATTCATACTGGAAGAAACAACAAACAAGAAGAAAACAAAGTGTTAAATCTACGTTCAAAATCCTAGGTAAAACATTTGCTTATTTTCGTTATACTGTAATAGCCATTGCATTTCATTAATTCATGCGAATCCTCCAAGAGTCTAATTATATGAACTCGATATCATACATAAATGAACTAGTGATGTGTGTGATTAAATTTCAAATGCTATGTAATACTTTAATATTATTATGTGTGTGCATGAGTTAATATGTGCGTGATCCTTATATCAATATTATTAGTTAAATTAGATAAATACCAGTGTTTTGTTATGAAAGTAAACAAGAATATTTAAACTAGTTTAGAAATGTCAATTTAAAATATGCGTGTGTTTTATGAGAATTATAAAATGTTTAAATTTAGTAAATAAATGTTAGTTAATAAATTATCTTTAAAATTAAACTTTATTTGTCGGTCAATTCTTTTTATCAATTCCTTTTTATCAATTCTTTTACAATTCCTTTTATAAATTCCTTTTACAATTCTTTATCAAGTCTTTTAAACACTAATTGTGTATAATCTATTAGTGATTACAAACAACTGAGCTAGTCATGGATTTAGGCGTTGAGTTAGTGGCCATTGCTTAAAGTGCGTTATTTATTCATCCTTGAATAGATAGCTGGCGCCCGTGTTTATACACAAATAAAAAAAAGTGCTTTGAACTTGGTGTTGAACTCAACAGTCGAGAAGAAGTTATGTCCTGGAAATGTAACGTTAGTTATATACTTTATAGCTATCGTTTGGGCATACATACTCTCCGAGTATGTTCTTCTCTGCCTAAGAGGCCGGTGTTTTGAATATACATATTCGAACACGGTTCAATATATATATATGCATAAATAAATGTTTGTGTGTTAATTACTGGCAGTGGCTTATTTTATTCTTTTTTTAAAAATATTCTTAGATAATAATTTATTATAAAATATAAATCTCTGCTACTCTGTTGAGCTAGTGACAATGGGCTAATGGTCAGAATCAAAATATATAAAATATATATATATTTTAAACTAATGTATCTGCCTAATATATAAATTTTCTAGGTTCTAAGTAACCTAGTGGCGCCCTCATAGTGCAGATACGGTAAGACTCCCCTAACCTCCGCACCGTTATAATATATATATACAGAATTTAAATGCTAAATTATTACAGACTGTTACATATCAGATAACAAAACTAATTTCTATAGGTTAAAAATCTTTACAAAAATTTGTATAAAAATATTTACAAAACTTTTTCTAAAAAATACAAAAAAAATCCTTCACAAAAAACTTTTTTAAAAAAAACTAAAACCATATATATATATATATATATATATATATATATATATATATATTGTAATGAGCAGTCAACTCTGTGTAGACATGCATGTGTAGATATGCTCAATGTCTAGATCATGCTTAATGTCACACATGTAGTTTTATAATCTAGAATGTCTTCTCAAGAGACATTATATTAGGCTTTTCTGGTGAAGATCTTAAGTTATAATTCTCTACATAGCAACATACCAATACTAATACACTTTAATGTGGCTAGGTATTGGAGAACAAATTCTTTAAAAGCATCAATTGACAAGAACAGACAGTAAAGAAATGCTAGAGATTAAACTAACAATTAAACAAAATAAATCTATTAATTGTTTAGCTATAATACAAAGATTAAATTACCCTTATATAGTTGGCATATATTCCATTTGTTGACATCAGGTAGCCTTTTGAATATTAGCATAGACAAAACCTTATGATTCTTTTGGGTATTGTACCGGTGGAACATGTATATCCATTCAATAAGACTAGGAATCTGAGCAAAAGTACCCCGAATCCAATCATGCCTGAGATACCCAGGTCAGGAGCAATCATGAATTCTAACCTGTTTG
This sequence comes from Epiperipatus broadwayi, assembly GCA_028023455.1. Classification (NCBI taxonomy): domain Eukaryota; kingdom Metazoa; phylum Onychophora; class Udeonychophora; order Euonychophora; family Peripatidae; genus Epiperipatus; species Epiperipatus broadwayi. The sequence continues at coordinate 63,970 of JAQFVV010013587.1, read as the reverse complement.
CCCATTCCCTAAATCTATAACACTTTGGATAACACCCATGGTGATATCATGTAAATTAATTATTTCGTGGCCCGGAGCTGCAGCATATTACATGAGACCTACAATGATGATTTTTGGAGATATTGAGTGAACCAAGAAATAGCTTAACTCAGATCTAAAAACTATATTAACTAAATGATAGGATTCAACTATGAGATAATATTTTATGACACAGATTTATTAAATGATTCAAACATTTATACTTTCCGATTTCACACTGCGGATTGAGTTTACAAAAGAATCAAAAATATATTTACCATTAATATCATACAGACAGATACATAGTGCAGTTGTAATATATAACTATTCAAACGTTTACATTATTTACTACTAATAAAGTGTGGTTGCATATATATATAACTATTCAAGTTTACATAATTTATTTATAATAACGCAACACTTAATAATGAATTTGGTTTGATACATTTATATAGTGTGGGAGCGTATGTAGAAATATTCAAAATTACATGTTTGTGAATAAGTAATAAAATAACATTTAACGCTTAAAATGCATGACTCGTCTAAAAACGAGAAGATTTGACGTCACTCTAAATCGGCTACTTTTTATCGCACGTATACATATAATATGTCATTCGAAAGAAAATCAAAAGTTCTGTAAGATGGTGCCCTCTTCAGAGTTATTTTACAAGTAAAAAATCAATAAAAATGACCATATATGTCAAACAAAACCAAAGCACCGCCTCCTCACCAACTTTTCTTGAATCTTATTGGCTGTCCCACTTCTGTCAGAAAGGGAAATGGCTGCCAAAAAGTAAAAAGTTACGTTCGTTTTGATTTTTATTACGAAAATGATAAACGAATGTTTACAACATTTTAAACAATATTTGAATTGAATTACAAATTATTATTGATAAAATAATACTAAAAATAAAATTATTTTAGAAAAATAGTTAAGATATTACCAAGAATTATTTATTTATTGCTACATATTGATCGTAACGTTAAAGTGAAAAAAAAAAGATTGCTGACGCAATCTTTTTTGGTTGGTTGAATAGCGGTTACTTTTATTTCACCACAATTGAATATTTTTTAAATTATAAATCAAATTTTATTTTTGAAAAGACTTTCGTTTGCTTTCATAATCTGAAAATTCAGTAATATACTTTTTACAAACGAAACTAACGTATTTATATTATTAAAAGTGATCTATTTTAACAATAGATTTTGTTAAAGTTGTGAGTTGGCCAATTACAAGTTTTGATTTTTAACTCATTCGGCCAATTAAATAATAATCGTTGAAAGGGTTAACAGTGGTCTTGTTTTAAATACAATTATATAGTGTGGAAGCACACGTAAAAACATTCAGAAGTTTACAAGTTTTATAAATGAATGATAAATAGCATTTAATATTGATTTTGCTTTAATACAGTTCGATGGTGTGGGAGCGCACGTAAAAATATTCAAAAGTTTACATGTTTTATAATGGATGCTAATTAGCATTTAATCTTGATTTTGCTTTAATATTGAGTTTGGTTAACACAGTTAAAATATTCCAAAATATACTTTATTGAGATAATACATTTATCTGGTGGTAGACGAAATCCATATATATATATAATAGCCTTGAGGCAGGAATACGATCGCAAAGATTTCACTAATTTATCAAATAATAACTTAACTGTGGTATTACATGGATACCCTTTTCATTAAGATTATTTTAACAAAGTAATTCATAAATCATTTTAAAGAAACAACAGTTATTTGAGTCATATTGAACTAAATATTTTTACTCATATAATAACTTCGAATCACACATGTGACATGAACTTAGTACCTTTGCTTTATTGTAAGAGGGGGAGAGCAATTTAAAATAATTGGATCAAAACTCCAACGAAATTACTTAAGAGATAAATGGGTAGCATGTGTATTATCACTATAGACTTTACTAACTAGGCATGATATAAATATGAGTGGGGAATGGCGGTGCGTGCATATATGTTAGGAAGGAAGATATGGCATCTTGGCCGATTTACACTTTATGAATCAAATAACGATGATGAAGTATGCCACTTCATGCAGACTAATACTTAGAAAGAAATTTCTAGGTGTGAAGTTGCAATGGTCTGGCATATGGCTATCCAAGCAGAGCTTCCACAATGCTAGCTAAACATATCCAGGAGTTAGGTCATATTCCTGATTTGGACCTATGATGAAAATAATTCAAGATTCCCTGGAGTGACATGCAGGCAAATCAAAAATGAGAAGATTCCCCAGGGCGAGGTATGGGCAAATTGGAAGAGAGTCGTTCCCTAATCTATGCAAACAATACAGTGATCATAGTAATCTTTTGGACATTTAAAAATAATAGTTATGGCCTACGAATGGTTTAGTAAATTTACAGTGTGAATACATTTCCCATAATTCCATAGAAAATTATAAGAATGATTCAAGAAACTTTTAGTTATTTTATTAAAGCTTAAATCTTCTCTCTCTCCTAACTTATTTTTATTTAAAAAAGAGAATATATTAGCGTAATTTAAAAGCTAAAAAAAAAAAAAAGGAATAATTATTCGCCAACTTTGGCAAACTTGGACACATCAATAAAGAAACAAAAAGATCTATAAATCTACCCCAGATAAAATAAGAATTGTAATAAAAATGTATTAACAAAACCACATGATTACTAATAGAAAAAACCTTTTATTATTCATTAACTCAACCTTACGAGCTTAGTGAAGCATTACTAAATAAATGATTTAATGAAATCTACCCCCCCCTATTGGCTGCAGAAAGGAGTTTGTTATTAACTGAAAGGAGACCCTTTGATTCCTCTTGGAGGCCTTAAAGGAACCGAGCAGGGCAAATTCCTAATGTCCACTCCATACGTTTTTGTCATTGCAGCTGTTATTACTATGTGACTATTCATATAGTATACGAACATGGATGGGCTGCTCACCAACACACATTAACCAGCGTGGTGAGTTTATTCGCTTTTCCGATCTGTTTAAGATCAAGAAACACCATGGTCTTTCTTCTCAGTGCCTGATAAGGCAGAATGAATGTTTGTGTAAATGATAAATATTTTTCCAATACATATATACAATTATGACAGACAAAAATAAAGCATGGCCCTTATTCCCAGGAGGCTGTAAAGTCACCAACCAAGGCAGCGGTTGGTGGCCGAAGGCGGAGGGTGCTAAGAATCCTTTGATTGCGGACCCAGGCTGCCATTTGATGATGACTTTTTATTTAGGTACTTACAACTGCAGATTACTTTTAAGTGAAGGAAGATTGCAAGAATTAGAAGAAGAACTGTCTTATATTAAATGGGACATTATTGGACTTTGTGAAGTTAGAAGAAAAGGAGAAGAAACAATTGATTTAAAAAGTGGACATATATTCTATTATAAAGGCACACATATTGGAAATACAAGTGGAGTAGGATTCATTATAAATAAAAAGTGGAAGAACAATATTGTGGAGATTGATGGTGTATTGGACAGAGTGGCAAGATTAGTAATACAACTTAATAGCAAATACCAAATGCAGATAATTCAGGTTTATGCCCCAACAAGTTCTCATAGTGATGAAGTAGTAGAAGACTTTTATATGGATGTACAAAAGGCTTTTGATCAGAGTAAACAACATTTTAAAATTGTTATGGGAGACTTTAATGCTAGAATTGGTAGACAAATGAAAGATGAAATTGCTGTAGGTAATTTTGGTTATGGTAATAGAAATGAGAGAGGAAATAGACTTGTGGAGTTTGCAGAAAAAGAAAAACTTTATATTATGAATTCATTTTTTGAGAAAAATGTTAAAAGGAAATGGACATGGAAGCATCCAAATGAAGGTACAGCAGAATTAGATTATATTTTGACTAACAGAAAATACATATTTCAAGATTGTAATGTTCTTAATAAATTTAACACAGGAAGTGATCATTGATTAGTAAGGTGTAAGTTACGTGTTAATGTAAAACTAGAAAGACAAAAATTATTAAGAAAAACAATATTTACAGTTGATATTCCTAATCTTCAGAAGCATTCTAATGAATTTAAATTGGAACTTACAAATAGGTTTCAAGTGTTAGGAGATTTTAAACATGTTTCAGATTTGAATGAAATTAATATGAAAATAACTGATACACTTTTAAAAACTGCAACAAACATAGCTGGTAGAAAAAAGCAGCAATTGACTAATAAAATTTCTACTGAGACTAGAGGATTTATGAAGAAAAGAAGGAATATGAAGATATACAAAAATGATGTATTAAAAAGAATTGAATATGTCGAATTTTGTAAAATGGTATGGAAAAGAGTTGAAAATGATATAAGAAAGTATAACTGTGAAATAGCAAGGAAAGCTGTAGAAGAAAATAAAAGTCTCAAAATGTTAAACAACATTTTGGTATTGGTAGGAAATTTATAACTGCAATAAGAAAAAAAGATGGAATTATTACTAAAAAGAGAGATGACATCATGAAATTGGTAGAAGATTTTTATCAAGAATTATATAGTAATAAAGAACAAGTACCTCCTATATCTATTACATCTTCCGAATTGCCCAGAATTTTAAATGAAGAAGTGAGACATGCAATTAAGTGTATGAAGAAAGGAAAGGCTCCAGGAAATGATGGAATTATAATTGATATATTAAAAGAAGCAGGTGAAGAAATAGAAACAATTTTAGCAAAGTTATATACCAAATGTCTAAATGATAAAGATGTACCGGAAGATTGGAAGAATGCAGTAATAATATTAATATTTAAAAAAGGTGATAAAGAAGATATTAGAAATTACAGACCTATCAGCCTTTTATCAGTTTTATATAAAATTTTTACCAAGATAATTACAACTCGTCTACAGAGAACTTTGGATTTCCACCAACCAAGAGAACAAGCTGGATTTAAAAGTGGTTTTAGTACAATAGATCATATCCAGGTATTGAGAGAAGTCATAGAAAGGACAAAAGAATATGAGTTGTCATTATGTTTTGGATTTGTAGATTATGAAAAGGCATTTGATTCTATACACATTTCTTCAGTGACTAAAGCATTGGATCATCAAGGTATAGATCCAGGATATTGTCATATTTTAAAGAATATTTATAAAAATGCAACAGCTACAATTAGATTACATAATGATACTGGAAAAATCTACATTGAGAAAGGTGTAAGACAAGGTGACTCCATATCTCCAAAACTCTTTACAGCAGTGCTGCAAGAAGTATTTTGTGGATTAAAATGGGAAACTAAAGGAGTGAAAGTAAATGGAGAGTATTTAAGTCATTTAGATTTAGCAGATGATGTAGTTGTTTTTGCAAATAATGCTTCAGAGCTGCAGGAAATGTTGCAGGAGTTAGCAGATGAAAGTAGAAAAGTAGGACTAAAGATAAATGTTAAAAAGACTAAAGTAATGTTTAATCGATTTGCTCAAAATATAAAAATAAAGATTGATTATGAAGAATTAGAAGAAGTTAACAGTTACAAATACCTTGGTCAGATTATTAATACAGATGTAAACATAATGGAGGAAATTAATCATAGAATTAAACTTGGTTGGAGTGCTTTTGGTAGAAATAACTTGATACTAAAAGGAAATATGCCTATGTGTTTGAAAAAGATGTTTTTTAACAAATGTGTTTTACCAGTTCTTACTTATGGATCTGAGACTTGGACACTTAATAGAAAAGCAATACAGAAACTTCAGACTACTCAAAGGAGTATGGAGAGATGTATGTTGGGAGTAACAAGAAGAGATCGAAAACGCAATGTATGGGTAAGACAACAAACAGATGTTACTGACCTTATTGAAAAAACTAAAAGATTAAAATGGAGTTGGGCTGGACATATTGCTAGAAGAGATGATAATAGATGAACAATTGAAATTTTAAACTGGATTCCAAGAGATTGTAAAAGACCCAGAAAGAGACCACATGTGAGATGGATGGATGAAATAAGAAAATGTGCAGGGGTGTTGTGGAGAAGAGAAGCTAAAGATCAGAGAAGCTGGATTAAACTTGGAGAGACCTTCATCCTGCAGTGGATTGATAATGGTTGATGATGATGATGATGATCCCCCCTATTTCTATAGAAATATAAATACAACTCATATGGTTGGAGTTAATCAATATTCTACATTTCATATACACATATGACATCAAAATAACTATTAATATCAAAATTTTACCGCACTAAAAAAAAAAAACAATTATAAAAGCAAGTGTGAATCGGATGATTAGAACTACATTTAGATAATTTAGGGTTAAGAATCGATAGACATAATATAATTTAGACAGGCAAGAGATTAGCTGTAATAAGCATTGTAAATGTGGACACCTACATGTTTAACTACAGCAGTGATGTCTTCAAGGTAGGCAGGTACTCATTCTTCTTTGGATAGGCATCAACTCAGGTGATGGCAGCACGATGTCACCCAAGCTCAGCATGGTAAGGAGATCATCTCAGGACAAGGGGAACGGTGGCTTGAAGTCCCTTTCTACTCGGACATTCTGGGAATGACCAACATGGAATAGTTTAGCAACAGTTACTTAAATTTAGCTCTTCCTCCTCTGGGTTCAGATCCAGCAGCATTTATACTCTTTTTCTGATGATGTTAGAAAGCACTTAGCTGCCAGACCCTAGGCGATGAATCTTTTGTTTGAATAAAATTTAAAGACAATGCAATCCTGTCAAAGTTTCTCGAATGATTGTTTTAAAATGTAGTCTGTGATTTTAAAACAAATTTAAAATGGATAAATTTCCACTAATGGATTTTTACATTATTTTATAAAATTATCATACGTTTTAGATGAATAAATGGGTTTCCGGCAATCGTTTTAATTATATTCGAAAATCTTCTGACTAGGATTGCATGTCATCTGCAATTCTTCTGACCACCACGACTTAAATAAATAACATATTAAATATAATTTTTGAAATATACATTAAACATATAAATTTTTATTTGAAATACATTTTAACATTACCCTTCCATCACCTATAATATATATACACCCATTATGCATGCATATAAATTAAAATAAAATATTCACTTATTAAAATTAACCATTTTTAAGATATTTATATATATATCTATGTCAGTTATCACTTATTTAGTTTAAATACAAAATTTATGGATTAATAAATATGTATACGTGCATAAGGATGGAGTTTGAATATGGTTTGGTGGTGAGAGATTCTGAATGAACTGTGAAGCTCGAACTGTGTATCAGGTCGACTGCTTCAGTATGTATTAGTTATATCAAGATGTGCACTTCTATACAATTTACTTTTTAAAGTCTAGGCAATAATAAAACAAATCAACCTAAATTTAAACATTCACTGTTCAAATTCAGTGAAGCAGCTTTACACAATGTTCATATCATTTTATTTCCTATAAATTGACTCCTAACAATCCGGAATACAAGTTAAAATAATCACGAAAAATAATTACATATAAAATTAAAACACATATGTGGAAAAATATGTTCATGCGAAAATAAGTCTCTAAATCAGGAGTAAAATTAAAATCATCTGAGTGATTCTATATAAAATAAAATTCAAAAATGAAAATTATATATATATATATAATTTAAATGTGATGGATAAAATATCTACAGGATCCTTACATAAATGCACATGTATAATCTAATCATTAATTACAGATGCAAATATGATTCAAATTAATATCAACTTGCTTAAAAATTCTAATTAAAATAAAAACAGCATACTAAACTACCCATTTGTATATGTGCATATTGATGTCATTTATACATCTTTATTTTCATTTAATTTATACATACCTTGTTATTTTCAATACCTTTAGAGAGATAAATTTTGTAACATTAAAACCTTAACTATAAAAAAAGTAACATATATTCTTTTTTTTAAAAAAACAAAACAAAAAAAAAACAAAATTTTTAAAAGGAAAGATTGATTTAACATTTACTTAATATGACTATTTACATTTTCTAGGGAAATAATTTCATATTTACAAATCTTTAAATACAGATAACATTAAATTAGTTTGGTGATAAATCCGATGGTATAAACAAATCTTCTTAACCCTTCATAGTAATAATATAATTATTTTTAATACCATTATATATTTCAAAGTGATCAAATGTTTTAACTAATGTGGGTATAATTCTAATTATCATATTACTTTTTTTTTTACTTTAAATATAGTAGTACAAACATTATAAAATGTTAATATATCCCTAAATACTTTATGAATTACTATTAATCTTAGTAAAAAACAGGTTTTATCTGTTCCATAATAATTCTGTGGTTACTTCATTTAGTAAGCAAAAAAATATAATCAATTAAGCATATTCGTTACTTTAATTGACTACTATTTAGCAATAATTAAGGTTTTCAAAACATAATTTTCAAATAATATTCCATATACCTATGAATAATGCAAGTATTTTGAACTAAAGAATAATCTAAGGCATATCTCAAATTAACATTCAAATTGAGAAAATTGAAGTATTGGAATAACTCATATTATAATTTTTTAAATAGCAATTATTAAACATCTTAGAATTATTAATTATAATTTAATTAACTAGTTCCATTGCTATCAAGATTATTTGGCAAGACCACACTTATTCAGATTTGAATATTTAAATATTTGTCATTAAATTTGCTTATGTGTAATGCTAAATAACACTCATAATACTCCTAATCTTACACTCATAGAGGTCATAAATCCTAGATTTTGTAACTATGTACACCTATACAATTTTATGTGGATGGAACAACTTTTATCAAGATTTTAATACACCATTGCTAAATTAGATGTGATGTCTGTAATTAGGTTCTTTATAAAAACACTTCTAATAATTTGTACATAAGAATTTTATGGAAATTACATTAAAATGGCCAAATCTGCATTTACGGCTAGAAGACATATGCTCTCCCTATGAATTATAAGGTGTATTATGGGAATAAAACATAAAAACTGAACACTCATATAAAAACGATCACATTTGACAAGAAATCATTAAGTTAAAAACACACACCTAAGCAATGAACTAAAAGTATGGCATTTTACACATTTTATAATAATAATTGAGATGTTACTCAGAAACAAAATATAAAATTCCACCACAAAAATGTAATTATGATAATAGCATACACATATAGCAAATACAAGTTAAGACATGTAAATAACTACTTCATAAAATAATTCACTATGACCACCAATAATCAATAAAAGAAATATCATTCTTTCTGAAGCATGTATTCCTTATAAATTTAAAATAGAAATTAAAAAAAGATATAAAAAATTATTATTCAGAACAAAATACTCTAGATCATTTTACTTTTTAAATATTCAAATAATCAAATAAATTACCCAAGCATATATTAAAATAAATACTGAAATTACTAAGAAATGCTATTATTAAATAATATTTATCCAGCGATGATCAATATAAAGATTAAAATAAACTTGTCATTTACCACCCTTTTAATATACCTTAAAATATAGGTAAATTTATCATATACCAAATTATTGCATACCAACATACATAATACTTTTTAAAATTTAAAATGAAAAAAATAATATTAAACATAATTTTCTCTTTTTTTGTTAAACATAACAATCCAAAGTTAAAACTGAGAAAAAACTAATTCTCATTTTTACCAAAACATTTACCAATAACAAAAGTTTAAACAGTCAGTTCATTAATTAAATCTTTTTTTATCCATCTACTGGGATACCGTAAATCAATTTTAAAATCAGAAATGACGAATATCACTTTCTATTAAATAAAGTTATTGAATTATTCACATTTTCTCATAGTGTTATATTCCTTTCAATATTTAAGAAAATTTACACACAACATACCAATTTCTTTTATAAGATGTTCCGATTTGAAATAAATATGTATTACAATCTATATTTTTACTGTAGGCAGCTAAATTGAATGCCAAAATATCTTATTTATCCAAGTATAAGCTTGCAACATTAGTTTTCTTTTTTTAAAAAACACTTTTATAATAAATATCGATTAAAATAACTTATATTTTACCTGTTTCTTTATAAATATCATAGCATATTATGCACATAAATTAATAATTTAAGTTTTAAATATTTTCTCATATTATAAGTTATTAACACATTATGATAGTAGCAGAAATAAATAATTATAATAACAGTTCTGCATTAAAATGCTAATGAGAACGTTAAATAGTTCTATTCAGTAGAACTAATACTAGGTTATTCTAAGATTATGTAAAAATTTATAAGCTAACAGGGAAAGATTTATACAATATTGCAAACAAATTCTTATGTAATATACCATTCCTTTGTCAGTTGTTTTGATACAGGTAAACGTTTTCTTTAAATATAAGCAAGAATTCCGGCAATAGTGCAATTTTGTCAAAGCCATTCTATGTATTTTTTATTTTCCTCTAATTGTTGTGTCAAGTAAAATCAATGCGGCCTCTTGAGAGTTGAATAGTCATTTTCATTGCATATTAATGCAGCTTTAAATAAAGATAAAATTTAAACACATTTTTTTCCCCTTTACAGAGTAATATTAACTGTATCTTTTAGCATGAAAATTATTTCTTAAAATTGTTTATCACATCCTTAATAAATTCAGCACACACACAGCTATTCCTTCTCTTTTTTATAGCTAATCCAATTGATCAGCTGTTGTCTACCAAAATCAATCATTCAATAAAATTGATTTCAGTTTCTAACTTTAACATCTACTTTTAGACTTAATTAAAAGAAAGTAAGAAAAAAATTAAAACAACAGTTTAATTTTATAATATTTTAACTTTCTTTGAATAAATCATTGTTTTTTATAACTATTTAATGAGTTAAATATTATTAAATGAAAATTACTTAAATTATTTATCATATTTTTTAATTATTAAGTATTTTTTAACAAGTCATTTTAATAAAAATAATTATTATCATTAGCAAATTAAATATTGTAAATTAACACACACAAGTGCACAGCTCTATACAAATATAATTAGAAATGTTTTAATTGGCTACTGATTTTTCTTTATATTTTTAGTTGACGAACTTTGTATATTTATTATTATTAAAATTAAAGATTACATTATTTTAATAAATACCAGCATAATACTTATTCTTGAACTATATAACTATTAAAATTTAAACTTATAATAGATTATTAATATGTATTTTAAATATTATTTAATACATTGATACAATTATAAAGCAATTTTAAGTACACTTACTTTAATTTTAATCTTGAATGGTCACAAAGAATATACCTCATCTAAAATTTAAAATTTTCGCATTTTGTTTATCTAACTATTTTAATTAGGTTACAAGGCACAATTAAAATGAGTACAATATATATATATATATATATATATATATATATATATATATATATATTTTTTTTTTTTGAAGCTGAAATTTTGTCTTATCTATTTACACTTCACCTAATATTAATATTAGCAGCACTAGTATAGCTTTGAACCCAATCTTATATACATTAACTATATATATATATATTCATTTAACAAGATAAAAAAAAACTTTCTACCATGATTCAGATATGTGGGTTTATATATCGAAGTCCCACGTTTGTGTGGCAATCCCCGGGAGTAAAAAAAAACTTTGTACTGGTCAAAATCATGTGTCAGGTTTTTTTTATCTTGTTAAACGAATATATATATATTTCCCTCAAGATAAAAGTGATTTAAGGTGTGTATATGGATGGTATAAAATCGAAAATTGTGTTGTTCAACCATAAATAAGTTTTCATGGGTGTAGTGTTAATGAGTTAAAAATAAATGCCTTGTTCTCCCAACCTAGTCAAGATTTTATGTTAATCAAACATTCGGTTTAAACCATAGATGTAAATTTTTTTGTTGTGTTTAAATACCTGGTTGTACAACCATATAAAATTTTGTTTTCCTGTTTTATAGCCATAAAAGTGAAAATCTTAGTTTCAAAATTAAAACCCATGCTTTACAACCACAAGTGTAATTTTTTTGTTGTGTATCTGGTTTTGAAACCATATAAAAATTTTGTTTTCCTGTTTTATAACTACAAATGTGAAAATCTTGTTTTTTAAAAATTAATACCCATGCTTTACAACTATAAGCATCATTGCTTTTGTATCTTGTTTTATAACCATATAAATTTTGTTTTCTTATTTTATGAATACGGAAGTGAAAATGTTCTTTTAATATTAAAACCCATGTGCTACACCCTGTTTATTTTATTTTGTAAATTTTTTTGTTGATTACTAATATCTTATACATTGAGTGAACCATAGGAGTATTGTATTATTATCAATATTGATATTATGGTGCCCTGGTGAACAAAATAAATTATTAGTTACCTTTATAAATTTTGTTATCAAGTTTAAAAAAAGGGAAAACATAATAATAATTCCTAGCAATAAGCTTGTTTTTCACATGATATTGGAATAAAAAAAAGAAAGGAAAAGGATGGTAAATGATGCATTAAATGTTTGAAAAAATGAATCTTCTTTTTTGTCTATTTCAGAAGTGAGGGATTGACCAAGGTGGACGATCCAGAAGCAAAGCATGAATCAATCACACTTTATTGTAAATAAATATATTTTTTCTTTAATAAGATATCTTCTACAAGTCTATAGTTATAATGTCAGGCTTGGAAACAGGTAGAGATGTAGTTATGGATCAGGAACAGTGAAAGAAAGTATTGAGAGATGAGTAAACAGAGGTAAGGAGTAAACTTCCTAGTTGTTGTTATCATTATAGAAAATCACGAAGAAATTAGGAACATGGTTATTGCTTTTGTTATTATCATTTAGAGAAAAGTAAACATTCCAGTTATTGTCATTATCATTAGAGAAAATCAAAAAGAAATTGGGAACATAGTTATTGCTATCATTATTATCATTTAGAGAGAAGTAAATGTTCTAATTCTTCTTATTATAGAAAATCAAAGAGAAATTTGGGACATAGTTATTGCTTTTGCTATTATCATTTAGAGAGAAGTAAACATTCTAGTTATTGTTATATATATAAACAAAAAAGGTTGGAAGCCAAACTATTACTACTATTGTATAGGTTGAAAGAGAAATTGGAAACACCACTGATATATAAGATGGACGAGACCAGAGAAAAAGAAACTGGAAGCGAAGAGGTTGAGGCCAATATTCATATGGAAGAAGAAAATATGGACAAACAATTCTCTGAGGTTATGATAATGGACCAATTTAAACTTCTCCACGAAACCAAACATCTGCAATAAGATGAGAATTTGATGGCAATATTTTAGATTATGATGAAAGCAATCCAAAAGAATGCTGAAGATTTAAATGGAATCTTTGAAGTGAATAAAAAACAAATACAGGATGGAGTAGAAAATATTAAAAGGAATACAAAAGAAATAACCAAAATTGTATTTCACCTAAAGAAGCAGTAAGTGCTGAAGAAATTACTGAATTTATTGAGCCAGAGTCAGAAATAAAATCAATAAAGAATGTAATTATGGAGGAAGAAGAAAAAGCAAAATCAGATTGAAAGAAATAGTTGGTATTATTATCCCTGAACTGTTTGAGCAAATAATCCATTCAGAGGTTGAAGAAAAAGAAATGTTACAAGTTAATATTCAAAAAGAGATGTTGGAAATGATTGGAAAATATAGTTTAGTGGAGGAATATGTTAAAATAGAAAGAGATTCAGAGGATATTGTTGAATTAAAGCAAATTGAAGAAACATTAGAATTTCCAACCAAAGATATTTCAAAGAAATTACAAGTTGAATATCCTATTACTGATGAAGCAAAAATTGAGAGTGTTAAAATGGAAAAAATTGGAATTACAAAGGTTGTTATTGAAATTGTCAGTTCACCTTCAGGACAACTGCTAACTGTGAAATATATCTCTAAAATTGCAAAAAGGAAAGCAGTATACACAGAAGAAGCTGAGACCAAGATAGTATCAAATGTAGAAATAGAGTTTACAAAAATGAAAATAACAAAAGAAAAGATTGAGCTGACTATTGTAGAAGAAATAGAAGGAGAAATTGGTAGTGAGAAAGAAGAAACTGGTTGAAAAGGAAATTACTGAAAGAATTACATTGCCTTCAAAACAATTAATATTTACAACAGTAGAAATCATTGAACCCCTAGGAAAATGAGAAAAGCTGGAAGAAGATATTGTAAAAGATAAAATACAAGAATTTTAAATAGTAATTTGGAAGTGACTGAAGAAAGAGAGAAACTGCTTTTAGGAATAATCATGAAAGTAGCACACATTATGAGGAAAGATCTATATAAATAACAGGATAGACAGCCAAACAAGGAAGAAGAAAGAGAACACAAAAAAAATAAATATCAGAATGATGGTAATAGTGCCTTCATCCTAGCTGATGATGGAATAAGCAAAATAATTTTTTATTAACAAAATCTAAAGACATACAATGACATACTACCAGATCCTGGGAAAGTATAGATTATTCTGAGACATGGAGCCCCCTTTGAAACAAAACTAAATATTCACCTAAATTAAAAGTTTGTGGTAATGTTTGTTTTAAATTATTTTGAAGCCATTATCATTTTACAATTAATGAAATGGAATCCAAATGAATAATATTTTGGTAGATGTTAAGGGCTTTCATATTTACCGATTCATATTTACTATTTATATTTACTATTCATGTATACCTTTGAGCGTTCTCTATCACCACTGGAAATCTAATAAGTAAAATGTTGTTTTTTTTCTTGTTCCCCCCCCCCAACTTAAGGGATATAAAGCTGGAAATATTGTCTTATCTATTTACACTTCAACTAATACTAATATTAGCAGCACTTGTATAGTTTTAAACCCAATCTTATATATGTTAACTGGCACCTGTCTCACTAGAGTCAGTAGTATATGTATAGTTTATCATCAATCTGTAATTGTAGTGTATATAAATGTACAGTGATGATATCCCAAATTTCCAAAAACTGGTTCTCTAAGGGTATGTTGTATTTAAAAACCTATTCTGTTTATTTTTCTTTTTTTCTAAGCATGGAAGAAAAATCACTTCTTGGTTTCATACCTAAATATTTTTGGTGACTTCTCAGAAATTTTGCCTGAGCCCCCCCCCCCCCCCCAGAAAAAAATGCAACAGTACACATGCACACTATGATGTACTTTGCAATCTCACTCATGGGATCAAAAAGAATTAAACTATTTTTATAATTGGAAAAAAAAACTTATTTATTTTGCAAGATATTTCCATATTGACATTCTATTTGCATCATATGTCTCTTCAGGTTGATGATGCTTTTTGACTATAGCATCATCAGCTGTATTGTGATTTCTTAGCCAAACTTGAACTGAGTCACTGCAATCACAATGATTTAATGGAAGGCCTATCTAATTTATTACTAAGAGATTATTTGCCACATTTTTCAATTCAATGTGATTTCTTTTATCTGAATAAATTGGGTCCATCACAGAAAACTTCATTCAGCCTCTGTGGAACTCACAACCATGGTTTTAATTATATTTTTAGCTCTTTGGATAGTTTTAGGTACAACATGTTTCTGGTGATTTCTCATAACATAGCTCTTTGGATAGTTTTAGGTACAACATGTTTCTGGTGATTTCTCATAACATTTTCAACGTAATCACAGAATTCATTAACTGAAATCTCGTGATGAAATAATTTTTCTTCAAATTCTTTCCAGGGATCTACAGCTTCTTCCATATTCAAAGCATCTGGGTTCACAACTTTAACTAATTGATGGATTTTATGATTTCTATCTTGAATATTATTACTTATGGTATTACAATCCATTAATCTTAATGCCATATTGGTTGTCACTACATTCAGTACTTTTTGATGTGGCAGACTCACACATTTGTTGTCTTCAACAAAATTAATATGCAGGAATTCCCTAGAAGAGCTAGTTTCATTTATTATTTTTTTGTAAGTACCACTCTTCTCTCTGATATTCAAATGTGCTAATTGTTGCTCTCTTAATCAATTGCTCAATATGCAATATATTTACACTACTGCCTTGAAGAGCATCCACCAACAAAGCAATTTCTTCTAGTATATTGATTATTAAAGACAGGTCTCTCATAAAATATTTGTTGTCGAGATGTTTAGCTATTCCAGATAATTTCTTATCCGTAGAAAAAAAGTCATACAGTGCTGGATAGGCTCACCATGTTGCAACCTCTGATCTATGACTGCATGTTGTCCATCTCAGGTCAAAAACTCTACCAATTTTTAGAATTTCAATTCACAAATTGGATGAAATATTATTCAGTGCGATTTGGTTTTTATTAGACTAATGGAAGATTTTGTATATTTCATCAATAAATGCTTTAAAGTGATCCATTTGCTTTATGTCTTTGATAGAATCCTCCAGCACAAGCTGAGGGTCAAACAATGCCAAATAATAAACTCAGGATAGTGGCTTTTTATTTTAACATTCACTCCTGACCATCTTCCCAAGATCATACTTGCTCCATCAGAACAAAAGCCAATCAAATTATTCTTCAAATATGGATTATTATCCTATTGGATGCAGATTTTGTAGTAGAGTAGTGTAAATGGTTTCAGCATCTTTGTTCTGCAATTCCACTAAATCTACAAAAATTGTTGGTAAAAAAATCTATATCTTCAACCTTAATAAAAATGATAAGAACTATTGTTGACGCCTCATTAATTATAACACGTCTTTAAATTCTGATGTATTATTTTTCTAAACACTTCCTTTTTAATATATTTGGCAATGTGCTCAACAATTTTGACAGTTGCAAATCGAAAATGGAGTCCCACTCACATATCTAACCCATTCTTTTTTTTTTTGTAATTCTATCAAATGTTCAATGTCAGAAAACGGACAGTTTAGTTTTGCTAAAGTGCAAACCGTATTGAAAATTTTACAAATGGAACTCATAAACTTTTCATGAGTTTTGTCTATGGATTTGGAAATTGCATTTTTTGCACTTTCTTTCAATTGCATCACACACATCTGGTGTACTTTTGATGAAAGGTGTTCCTTTATTTTTTTTTTTTAAAAGAGACTTGTTGAATCATTTTATTTTTTCCACTTAGAACAATATTACATATTCTCCATTCTTTTGACACATGAGCTGCCTTCACTTTTATTGATACGATTTTGGTATAGATACCACACCCAAAATTTTTTCCAATAATAAGTAAACCACAATATGTTCCTTTGAATTCATTGGCTTATTTCATATTCCAGCAGTCAGGAAGGTCACTATCTACATTTATTTTATATGCATCTTTTGTACTTTTGGAACTGGACAGCTTATTTGTGTTGTCAACATTTTTTTCTATTGTATCAGAAGAAACAGAAAACTAAACTTGATTCAAAATATCACCCTTTACTATCGTTTTCGATTCTGTATCAGTTTTTGGATCTTTTATGAAGAAATCCAATATTGTTTGGCATTTTCGTTTCATTTCTTATGAAGGGTTTATTTTTTATTATATTTTCGTGTTACATTGGCCTTAGAAAAAAACATCTAATTAATTAATTTTTAATACAAATGATTGGTAACAAATTATAAACCTTAAATAAAATAGTAAAATTAAAAAAAGAAAAAAAATATTTGAAAACAAGTCATGCCATTTGATGAGCCATCTTCTTGCCAAGTTATTCTAGAAGAAATATGTTGAACTCATTGTTAAAAAGACACACTGTTATACCAGATATAGCAAACTAAATGAAAATAATGTACTATAAACTTACTACAGCTGGTCATCCATTAAATTTACTAATCAAATAAAAACAAATCCTGCATGATAAATATGTAACTAAAGAAATAAAATATTTAAATAAAAAATAAAAGTTAAATAAATATTTAAAACAACGTCAGCATAACAAAATCATTGGAACAATGGTTTTATGTTACTGTTTATTTTCGCAATGATATGTCCTTTTGAATGAAATTATTTTATCTTCAAAGTAAAATAATTTCAACAAGAGTAAATTTCATTAAATACATAAATACATTTGTGCCGAATTTATTTCTAATTTTTAATTTTAATAACGCCTCTGTTAAATGTAAGTAAACTAATAGTTACTTACCTTGTGTGAAAATTAAATATGGATTCATTTATCTCAAATAAAATAACGCTTTTTATTTGTATACTTTTAAAGAAACTAATTTGAATGCGATAAATAATGGATTTATTAACTTAAAACAAAACTGTTGTGAATTATTTCCTGCAGAATAATTGTTAATCATTCAAATTTCATCGCGCATATTACCCGTTCCAAGTGCAATATCGTATAGTCGAATTATTCTGGGGAAATCATTTTGAACCTAATCTGTTCAAAAAGAATCATTGTTACATTAGATATAACAACAAAAAATACAAATAATGTTCAAGATTATTGTTGGAAACAATTAAGTAATTTGTTAATTCAACTTTTTTTTTAAGATAATAAAATTTATTTTCGTATAATTTAACTACTGATTCGCTAATTTTTTTTAATTCTAAGAACTGGTTCGCGCGAATCGGTTGGATATCATCACTGAGTATATCATCCAAAACAAAAACAATCCATTATGAAATAAATAAAAAACCCTTTTTTCTTAAAGACATTTAATTAATTTAGATGCAGGTATTATACCAGCATTTTATTCTTAGCATAAATAATTATTAATAGCTATCGTCTTTGAACTATTTATGCACATAGATCTGATTCTTATTGAATATCTAAATCTAAGAAAAAGATCCCACAGTATCTCTCTATTACTAATATTAAATTAGGAGACGTGTATATAACTATGGGCCTTGATGCATAATTAATTAATACATATCTGGTTTGAAGCCAATAAACATCACATGGTCACCATTTCTTTACTGGCTTTAAACCAAACCTTCCCAGTAGAATAGTGGTGGCTATGGTTATTAAAGAACCAAAGACATCAAAATGTATAGGTACTGAACTGAGTTCAGACCTATATGACTATGTAAGCTGATGATCTTGAATTGTAAATATTATAGTGTTTTCAATTTAAGTCTCATAGTTTGGAGCTAGGTAGAGATAAAAGGTGGCTGCTGGAGGGTTGCATTAGATCCTAAGATCTAGGTGCAGTACTCTCAGATCTAAGACTCTTCACTGATGAAGACCACAAGCCAAAAACTAGTCTGGGATATTGGATGACTAGGCACTAGATTGGGATTTTATGCACAGGCCTTCTGGAATCCATTGATTTCTCTGGCTTGCACTGCCTGTCTTAATATCTGGTTTGCTTAAGTATACATATATAATAAATATAACTGATCTAGTTTATTTACAAACGAGTTTTGGCTTAAATAGAAGGGTGAGAGTAAAATTTGAAATAAAAATTGTTTTGAACTTATTTTAATTTCTATCATCCAACTTTTCATTTATATACTTATATTCCACATCATCAACTAAATAAAAAATAAACAAACTTGTTGATTTTGTAGATACCATGGACATACATTAATATCTAAAGATGAAACCATTAAACATCACTTGATCACTATCTCTTATACTAGCACATAATTGTTATTAAACAAGGCAAAACTCTCCATACAGTAGTGCCATTGATTACTCTGTTTGGCACAGGGTGACACTGCTATATGGAGAGTGTTGCAATATCTAAAGATATTAAAAATTAATTTTTATGTGAGGCTGTAACTTTATATTTCTGTGTTTTTGCATAGGATCAATACCATCAAGTGGCTGACATGAGCTAATAGAATAGTACCTTTAAATGTTTTCCAATTGAAGAAATAAAAAAGTTAATTAAAATTACAGCTAAAAATTTATTGTGATTATTTACAAAATATATTATAACAGTTAAACTTCAATATATTTATTACTATTTTATTACAATAACGAATATTTTATAATATATCCAGCAATTGCCTTTTTTTCTACTCTTGTTTTTTTTCTTTTATATTTTCTTGATAATAGTTGTTTGCATTATGTTTACAGAAATATTTGATATTTCAGTAACAAATGAATTAGAAACAGTTTCAAGTACAATTGAATTAGAAACTTATACTTTTCCAAATGAGTTATCAACCATTACAAACCCAAATGGAGGCTGTGTATTTAAAGGTAAACAACATTTTTCCATTTTCCCCAGATTCACAAATTTCATTTCTAAATGTATTTTTACAGTTTGTATTGCAATTAAAGATGACTAATATAATGTTAATATAAATAAAAAATAATTTAATGTTATTCAGTTGTTTAGTAAACATATTTCATAATGGCATTGTGCAAATGGTGACATTCCCTTCAACATCAGCTTTTTAAGTACACATGTACAGTAAATATAAATATCTATAAGAACACTGCAATGTAGCAATAATTTTTATTAATGGTAACTTTTATAATTTCAATTTATGTAGTAGTCATTTGAATAAAACATCACAAACAAAATATCAAAATTATTCTTTTTATTTCCAGAAGTTGTCAGTTTAGTTTAAGTTGATCAAAATTTGATTTGTTTGTCTACAGAACAGTATTGATATTTGTTTAGATAATTCTCTGATTTAGTTGCTTATAATATTTCAATCCATAGTAGAAATAGTGCAATATGTTTGGCTCATCATCATAGAAACTTTCATTTCAGTCAAATCAGTTTAGTATCTGTGGCATAGTTTTTGTGAATGTTCATGTATGCTTGTGCCATCTTTCAGCTTCATTTTTTATTCATGTACTTCATTGTACTATCAAATATGTCTCATAGCAAAATATTTGATTTCATAACCAATAGCTTAAATAACCAGCTTAGTTACATTTTAAATGAATCAATGGATCACTGGACTAGTAAATTATTATACAACAAATACACTATTAAATATTTTATTTGCTAAAATAATTATCATTAGTTTTATTTTATTACTTTAAAAATGTAAAATATTTATTCTTAGTTCAATTTAATTATTTTTTTAAGACAAAATGAGTTTTTCCTTTCTTTTTCAAGACAAAATAATTTCTTGCATATTTTTCTGCTGATTAAGTTTCAGCACAATGGGAAAAACAATTCTGTTTCTAGAGACCTATGAGCTTTCAAATGATCTTGGATTATTAGAAGAAGAGATGCTTGGTTAATAGTCTGGGATATTTAAAAAGGGAAATCTTTTTACAAAAGGTTGACTTCATTTGACTTGACTTCACTCTTTCTGATTTCATCATTTCTCTCTCAATAAAGGTTTTTATTCATAGTCCAAGGTCTGAAGTAAAAATATTATAATTGTCTGGATGGAAAACAGCTCAGAAAATTTACTGGGAAAAATAAGGAAGTGAGATGGAAACCTAAACAACAGTAAAACAAGGTACATTTTCTTGCTTTTAGCTGAATGGTTTAAATTCTAGTCATCGTTTGAAATGCCTATGTGTTCATATACTATAAACTCTTTAAGTTTAATTTCTAATATTAAAGAAGTAATGGAAATGCGTGTTTATATTTCAAAACTATTTTACTTAAATCTTTTATTTCTAATATTAAAGAAGTAACTGGAATGAATGGATTTTATTATTTTGGGAAATTTTTGAACTCTTTCATTAAACATTTCAGGGATTCTTTATTAATAATTTTTGCTAACTATAAAGAGATGATGTTTAAATGGACAGTGTATGCTAGACAGTGTCAGCTGACAATTTATTTTAACCTGCTTTATTATTATTATTGTTACAATATTTACCTGACTATTTGTATCTGAAAATAAGGAACAAATGCATAACGTATGATTTAATGGACTATTTATTAACTTTTCTTTAAATGTGCTGATAAAAGGAACAGGGAAGAGTGTGAAATTGGTCATGAATTTCTTTTATTTTGTGGTTCTCCTCATTTGCATGTGAATTTTCTTATTAAAAAAATATGTTATCAATAAACTTACATGAATTTAAACAGATTTTATAAACTGATTAGTTATATGCTTCGTGAATGGTTTTTAAAAACTCAGAACAAATGTTTGAACATATCTAATGAATTAAGTAATAAATTCTTGCTCTACCTAAGTCATAATAAATATTCATTGCAATAATGAAGAATTCTCATATGTAATATTGCCAGGGGTTTCATTAGCTATTGGTAAAAACTGCTAAATTAAATCCAAATTAATATTATTTATCTCCCTGCAGGAACCTGTTATGTGTTTGTCAATATTTATACTTATATCAGTCATCACTATTATTTAGTACATGACTAAGATATGTCATTTACAGAACTATAAATAAACTTTCGTTTCAACCAAGAAAGAAAAAACAACTTTAATGATTATTATTATTTTGTTAGATGGATAGATTTAAAAAAATGACTTATGATTTTATTTTTATTATATTATTATTGTTTTCTTCAAGAACGTCTCAAAAGTATAATATGGAAAATATTGTACTGGGTATTTAGTATTATTTTAATATAGTTTTATTGTGGGCTTATATTTCCATATGCGCATGTTAATGATAGAAATATCCATTCGCTGTTAAGGAGTGAACAGCCCATTTAGAAAGGAGCTCATTATGTAAAATTTATTGTTTATCTTTGCATTTTTCAAGAAGTTATAAAGTAATTATTTCTTAATAATTGTTTTACTCAGAATCTAAAGATTTGTTGTTTAGCCTAAACCAAACTTTTATTTTTCATTTTGTGCTAATGCCAAACACACTAAAGAATTATTTTATCTTTGCTTTGCTAGAAGTTATTTTGTCTTGCTTATTTAATAATAATTAGTATATTTCCAAGTTAAAATATTAGACTTGTCAGAAATAAGAGATCTATTCATTATTATCTTTACAATTTTTATCTACTGGGATTTAAAATTGTTTGTGCATTATTATGATTATGTATACATATCTGTTATTAATCTAGCTTTAATAGTGTTTGAATTGAGAATAGAAATAATTTGATTTCCATTGGTTTTGGACAACAAAATGTGCCAAGAAAAGTAGAAAGTATAGAGATTTATTTAAGTGTGAATTTATTATTTCTTTATTATGCTTAGATTGAAGTGTATTTAGTGGCTATGCAGAACAAAAATTATTTATGTTATATAGTATACTGTCAGGGATAGAGATAAGATCTTCCTTAATTTATTTGAGTATTTGCTATGTGTGAATTATATAGTATATTGACTGGGATTGAGAAAGCTCTCCCTTAGCTTGTTGAAATATTTGTTAGGAGTAGATTATATCCTCCAGATTAAGTAGTATATTTCCCTTATTTTCTTGATGATGAGACCTTGTCCACACCAGTTTTTTTAAGCCTCAGAATTAGACTTGGGAGCTATTGTGTGTTGTTATTTAAATGATTGGAGTTGTGGTCTTTTATTCCCCATGTGCCCTATGGAATGTTTTTCAACTTTTATTCATAGCCAAGTGTAAGATAATTTGCTGATAAAAAAAGAAAATAAAGATAGAATTGATTTTTTCTCACAGAACAGCTGAAGTAGAATTAGTATTAAAGCTTGGTTGGTGATTGCCATAATCAATATTATAATATCTATCCCAGTTTCATAAGTAAGCTGATCAGATTTAGTTACATGAATTATTTTTTAACAGATAGTATACTTCAGATGCATGCATAAAGTATTGTCAATTTGGAAGTTAGAGAGAAAATCCATCATTAATGTGTAACTCTTCGATTATTGTTTCAAATCATTTTATATTAGTTGCTTAAATTTTATATCATCAACTCTCATAACGTTTCATCCTCATTTGAATGAGCAAGTAAGAGAAAACAAAGTGTTGCTAATTAATAGAATTATTAATTTAATTTGTATGGTTTGACCTCTTACTCCTACTCTTAGATTTAAATCCCTCTCATATTATGTGATGTACATTTGAAGTAAAATGCCAAGAACTTTAGTTTCATCTTATAATTTGGTGTCATTGTTTAATAGAATTTTATTTCTCATGAACATATCAAAATTGATTGATAGATTGAGTGTACTGATAATAAAACACCAAATATAGAGTAAGTTTAGGCTTAATTCTCTTAGTATAGTATTATAATGTTTCTGTGTCATATGTTTATTAGAATTGACTGATAGCTTGAGCAAATTTTGCAAGTAAATATCAAGAAGTTTAGTTTATGTTATTATTTTAGTATTAGCATTATAATGTTTCTTTTATAAGTCTATCAGGATGCACTGATAGCTAGCATATGTTAAAATAAAATACAGAAATTTTTCTTTATGTTATTTGTTCTTATATAGACCATTTAACCACTGATGTTAGAAACATACAAAACATGTATATACATAAACTATAAAACCAAATGTTTGTTTAAATTATCTTGTAAATAAATGTTCTATTTCTTTAAAGTTGGGTTCAGAATTCTTCTTTGACATGCATTCGTACTCTATATTTCCACACATGCACACACATTTACATATCTAACATATGATTGCACTATTCCATAATTTAATGATGGACATGTTCAGATCTGATGATGTTGCTTTTCTTGATCCAAACGCAGTATAAAACGTTTGATTATTCCATGATTCTCAGAAAATTTTATCATTCAGTTATTATTTAGATAGTGAATTGAAATCAAAATGCACCCTATTTTTTTCATTATCTAACCACCATTATTTTTTTAGGATATTGCTTAATATGTATCATTACTTTTATAATAGTAATTAGTAGTTGTTGGAATTTAAAATTAAGCCATGCAATAAATCAATTCCCTGAGATATTCACTTATTATTTTAGATTACACATTAAATCAGTTGCTTAATTTAAATTATTGTACAATTAAAAGTTAAGTAACGTTATATTTTATTTTGGTATTTAGTTTTAACTTACTGTACTTTATTAATTTAACTTTATCTCACAGTAGAGGTTGTTTAATGCATGTGGATGATGGAAGCAGATGAAATATAGACTATAACTTGTCAATTTAAATGGTAGAACTTTACCAATTTTAATTATTTATATATTTTAGAACTTAGTATGTTTTGTTCCTATTAATCATAATGTTTCCTCCCATGTCTAATATACATTTTACACCTATAGACCTCTGTAGCCCCCAAAACTGAGCTAACTAAGGTAGAACATCATTTTACGAGCCTCATTAATAATTTTAAAGCAATATGACTAGTAGTTTATTCTATAATCAATAGAATTGGTGCCCCTGGGTATTTGTTGTTAGAAAAGGCAGGTGAGATGATGGGAGAGGATTACTATATTTTAAGCATCTATCTGTAATTTTGTTTGATAATTCACATGTGTATACGTTATTTCCCGCAGCTTTGAGTAAGTATATTTATGAGCATGGGATAAATCCCATCTCAAGCACCAATCTTACACTTTGATAAGAATTATATTAATCAAAAACATAAATAAGGGTTCTGTATATATATTGTGCCCTTATCTATAGGTCATAATAAGGTAGAATGGTCAATTGCTAAAAAAATTTTAAATTTTAAAATACGTTTGTGTAATATATTGATAATTGTATGATCGATTAGATTTTATAGTACAATTTAAGGCTGAAAAATACCTGGTATGTAAAAGTGTAATGGATTATTTTAGAAACAGTTAAATAAAGCTTAATTATATCTTCTTATTTTAAAAGCTGGCCATATAAAATAATACAGCTATAAATATGAAAAGTATATTAACAATCAATTGTAATTTTTAAAACTAATAAATTAAAAAAAACCTATATTAATATTATAATTATAATTAATATTCAAATTTAATCTAATATATTTTAAGATAAACTTTAGGATGGTGAGAATTATATTTAGTTCTACATTTTTAAATTATTTTCCAAATTTTTATAAAATATATCAGTTTTGGTAATTTAGACCGAGACGTAAAAAAAAAAAAAATCATCTGATAAAGTTAGTAATCATGTAGTATATTATATACCTTCACACACACCTTTTAATATAATAATAAAGTTTGTAATTATAAAACTAAATGTATTTATCTATCTTGAAATGAATGTTGAAATATTAAATAGTTATTTTGAATGTTTAAATGATGTAATATTTAAGTATGTTTAAAAGTTGAATACAGTTAATAAAAATTAAATATTTATTTAAATAAAAACAAGATAAATTAAATATTAATATTAAAATAGATATTAAATATTATTTTAATAATTTTTTAAAAAATTAAATACTTTATAAAATTATAATTGAGTTAAAAATACTATTTTAAGTAATATTTTAAATCATTACATCTGAATTCTTATTTGAAAAGACTAATCTGTTATAAAACTAAAAAAGTAAATTTGTTTGCTAAAAAAGTAATTAACCAATCAACGAGTATTTAGAGACGAAAAATAGAATTATACACATAAGTAATATAATAAAGGAGGGAGTACATTTTTATTATAAGATCTAACTAGAAAAGTGATATATTTTAAAATTTTATATTTATTTTAAAAGTTTTTAAAATATAATATTTGAACTACCTTTAAATGGAAGGTGTTTAAAAGTTTTCTTACCAGGAGTTTTATTCAAGTTTGAAATTAAAAATGAAAATACTAAAAAACAGTATATAGAATTGATAAAGGAAAAATATTTAAAGTCTTGTACAGCTTTATT
The DNA here is from genome assembly GCA_028023455.1 of Epiperipatus broadwayi. Taxonomy (NCBI): domain Eukaryota; kingdom Metazoa; phylum Onychophora; class Udeonychophora; order Euonychophora; family Peripatidae; genus Epiperipatus; species Epiperipatus broadwayi. The sequence goes on along the minus strand of JAQFVV010013587.1, from coordinate 37,434 downwards.
TATCTCAACCAGAAACTTATTATTAACTCAGAGATATATTGATTATATGAAAACATAAAAGAGAAGTTACTTTGAAAAAATTATACAAATTTATAATACTCAAGTTTTTTATTCTTTATACATAAAGAAAAAATTTTTATAAAGTTATAATGAGAAAGAATGTTTCCTTTTAAAGGAAACATAAAAGTATATAGTTACCAGAACTTTAAAAGAAAGGAAAAATTCCGAATATGATTGAAAGAGTCTTATTTTTTTTAAAAAAAGGAAAGAAAAATTATCTAAGAAAATTAAAAATATTATAAAGTTATATAAAAGCGCTAATAAAGATAGAGATTGGAATGGAAATTTAAATTACTTAATGAAAATGATGACAGAAAAATTTACTGAATTTTAAATCAATACCTAGAAGATGACATAAAAGTGGAAATATTAGAAGAAATATGTGTTTTTTTACGGTAATTGATATTATATTTGTATTAAATATTATAAAAAAAGGATTGCTTTGTATTTATTAAACAACAATAATTTTTTACCTTAAAATGAAAAGCAGGAGGAGAACTTGTGACTAAGAAGAAATAATAAACATTTTTTTTAGCTTTAGTATGAACTTTCAAGAAATTGATGAAGAAGTACAGTAAATATAGTTTGGAATATTTTTACTATTTATTTTAATATAATGTGAGATTAGGGAAAACATAAAACATAAATTTAGTAATATTAAAATTTAAATATAATACTTATAAAATTATAGAAATATTTTAAAATAAATATGATGTGATCTTATATCTACAAGGATCAAATTAACTACGGGTGATCAAGGAGATAAAGTATTGTAATTTGTAATTTTATATATTTTTTTTTAGATCATCTATTATAAGAATGAAGTGGAAAGTCTTAATTATAGTAACTTTATGAATTTTAATATAATGAGATAGGAGTAATTAATATATGCAACAAGATATTTAAAGTATATTAATAATATAATTTAACAGAACAATTGTGTGATCTTTGAACTTTATGTGATAAGTATTCAGATATTTAAATAGTTTGTATATGATTAAATATACGGAGGAAAGTAGTAAAAATATTTTCTTATAGAACAGTGGAATAGTTTTAAAATATCAATGAATTTTATTATTGTTAGTAATGCAGATATGTATTTGTCAATGTACAGTAAAGAAAAAATCTTGAGAAATAAGATCGGATAGTGACTTGGAAGTACTAGTGGAGAGGAAACCAAGATGATGTGTTTTTTTTAAGAAATAGGAGAATAAGGGATTTGGATCATATTTAGTTTTGTGTGATTTCAGTATAGTTAACTAAGCCCTATGACTGAGACACATATGGTTTGGACAGTTTTGTATATCTTTAACTTTTGATGTTATAATAAAGCTAAGAAATAGCTTTAACACGTTCCTATAATAGAGGTTAGTAGACAGTAAAGGTCACCTCTATATTGTCTTTTAAACTGTGCCTGATTGTTAAGGTATATAACGAGTAATATTCTAGTTGTTTCTTTGACCTATGTATCTATTTTCGCTATCCTTATTTCATGAACTGCATCGGTAGAAAGATATTTTCAAAGAAATAATGAATAAAATAGAACTAAGATATGTTATCTTTATGTAAGAATAGTTTATTTGCTTGATGTATAGAATTGTGTAACTTTAAAATTGAAAGTCCAAAATATCATAAGAGAAAAGAACATATAATACATTGTAAAATTAATTCAGAAATGAATATAAGATTTTGAAAAGAAACTAAACCAAGTATTTTAAAGTGATAATAAATTTGAATTTTTTTAATATTAATGTTGGAGGGAATGAGTATTGCATATTTATCAAGAGAAAATTCAATATGGTATAATAAACATATACTTGTGCATGGTATATTAATAGTTGTAATTACATCATCCGAAGTAAGGCTTGAATGAGAATATTAGGATTAATAAACATCGGATAATGAATAATAAAAACCTAATACCGAATGTAGAATAGTGTTTTGACTTTGTAAGATTCCATACAACCAATATGAAACTATTTTTATTTTGTAGATTTTATTACAATGTAAATTTTTGTAAAAGTAATTTTAATAATATTGGATGAAAAGGTTGTGATAATCATAGAAGAAACATTTGTAATAAGCTAACCATAATAATAAATCAAGTAATAATACTGTATTTTCTTAAGTGTTTAAAAAAATAAGATTTAACTAGGAAAAGTAAATAATATTTTGATTTCATTTTATAAACTAATAAACTAAGTTGAGATATGAAAGTAAGGGATATCAAATGTATATAGTGTAAAAATATTGTTAATTTATTTATGTTGTTAATAAACTTTGTTTTAAATTTGTTTTAAAGTTTTTGTGTCCGAGTTGTTATTTCTCACATGGATGCATGAAATCACGATACACTTATAATTGAAACAGACATATAAGTTTTGCACAAAAGGTAAACATAAAAGTGTTATAAGAATTTTGAGAATTTATTGGTATGTTAAAATTAAAAGATCATAATTTTATATTATTTATTGGTCATAAGTCAGTTGCCACAATATTACATTAAATTATATGCTAATGTTGCCACACGTATTCTGTTGTCAGATTATTAAAATACTACCACGTAGTATTTATTTATTTCATTTTAGGAAAAATAAGATTATATTATACTATTATTGTTATTATTATTTTTATTATTATTAGTTGCTGTGTAGTAGATTATGAATAAAATCTTTCATATTTTACTACCGTAATTTTAAATCAATTAGAATACAATTTATGAACCTGAGTTTTATTTTATTTTACTTCATTTTATTTAATTGAGCTAGATTCTTGTTATAAAGAAGATTAAGATATGATTATTATTTTAATCGTAGTGAATAGAGCTCAGAAAGTCATAAGAATACTATGAGTTAGTTATTTGGTATTGTAAAAAAAGGAGATAGTGTTCTTATGCCATTGAGGTAGTATCGTGTGGATAATGGCTCAATGTAGTCTATCTCGTTCCCTGTATTGTCACTCCATGTCTCATGAAAATAGTAAATATTTGTTAATTCATTTTAAAATTGAACCGTATTTGTATTTTAAAATTAGAGCTAGTAATCATTTTAATTAATGCTGAATATTTCATTTATTTATTTGTTAACTAAGCTAGAACCCGTAATATTCGTAATAAACAGTATATTTTGGGGTGAGAATGCACCGGAGGGAGGTTAGAATATATATATATATTTAGGGTAGTGCATCCAGACTAGCTCTCTCTCAAGGTCTGGGGAACATGGTCTAATGAGAGAACAAAGCAAAGACAATTCCCAACTATGTCACATATATTTATGTATATCACGATAATTTACTTGTTTATAAGTTATATTACACAGCCCAGAAGTTATAACAAACTAGGTTATAAGTTACTACACTAGTTATTATTTAATTCTAAGCTTTATACACACCTATACATATGTTAATGTTCATGCGCGCAACCCATTTATTCCAATATGCACATATATGATTCATATATATAGCAACCAAAGAGGGCAATTACACATCAGAGTTGTTTATTACTGTTTTTTTATTTAAACAAATATTTATTACTGTAATTAATATTGAGGTAACACAAGTCCCTTCATTAATATGCATTCATTGAACATATATATAGAGCAAAGGTCAATTTACCTCAATTACGATCGAATGTCCACGTGGTCAAAACTAACTGTCTGCACATTTATAATTCTAAAGAAATACTGGCCTTATCGATGTTTGTTAATCCTAAGGATGGTAAACAGTCCACAATATGATGCCAAATAGTTTATCATAGAGGTGGAGTAGATGATTTTGCTCACTTAAGAGGTCCAAGTTGTCGAAGGTGTTTCATCACCATTACATTTGATAAATTTTAAACAGCAAAGTTCATAAATCCGATTCAGGTGAGTTCTACAATAACAATTCACTGGGCTGGTCTAATGAAACCCACACTATTTAATTACCCCAACATTTTGATGGGAATATTACTTAAACTTCTTAATAGACAGGGTATGAGCACAGACTTTCACATGACCCACCACTCTCCACACTATCTCATAACACTGATACACCTGAACACACATTTGTCGAAAAGATAAATAATCACCAATATACGTATTTCATGCTAAACCAGCAACCATCAGTTGGTCCAGATTACCATCTCTACACATATATGCTACAAGTGCTCAGATATATATTAAGATAGCAAATCCTCCTACTTTAATGGACAGGCTTCAATGTACTCCACACTCCAACTCTTCAACCATCCATCCAATTGAAAATCTCATGATGGAACGCTCAAAGGCCACCCTTAGGCCGAGATTGTTGTCACACCCGTGTTGACCTAAAGGTCAATCTGACCCCTCACGTACAGGACATAATCCATTAAATACATATACAAGGGATAAGCAGACATGTCTAATATGTAATAGATGAAATACACAGGCTTATATATACCTGTTTCTATATATGTAATAGACAGGGCATGAGCACAGACTTTCACATGACCCACCACTCTCCACAGTGTTATGAGATAGTGTGGAGAGTGGTGGGTCATGTGAAAGTCTGTGCTCATACCCTGTCTATTACATATATAGACACAGGTATATATAAGCCTGTGTATTTCATCTATTAAACTTCTTAATTAATTACAAGTTAATACAATCCAAAATTCATGCCACATCTTTCTCTTTCCTTCTAATCACCACTATTTTTAAAAGAGAAAAAATAGTTCTTTTCTTTTACACTCTTTAACCTCACATTCTTTATTTATTCGTATGCCGATATCCAGATCTCAAGAATGCTTTTAGGTTCCATTGTTCTAAAAATACAAATTTGACCAGTTCTAAGAATTTCAGTGGACAGAGTCATTAACTGAAACTGCCCGCAGAAACTAATGCATTCTATTTATGCACCTTTATATGTTCAATAGATTCATCAAGAAACACGTGTTACTGACAATATTATTAAAATGTATAACTTAGAACACTAATGAACAACAAATTATGTATATGTATAATCAATAACAAATTTATTCAACTCCATATATAATTGTCTCTTGTCAATCTCACATATAACCGTTAATACTTATACACACTTTATAATAACACTCATACAACTATATATATACAAGCATACCGTCCATCCTTTAACAGATTACGCATTACTTTCACACTCTGTAACAGTGTTCGAATAAATATTTATACATCTTTTCGCATATACACAATCAATCCATATCAACACTCACAATTAACACTGTTTCTTGCATTATATCTTGTATTCGAAACCCAGCTACTGTTACATACCCCCTGGTATGATAGCCTTCAAATACCTTCTGTGTATTTGAACAGCTTCTTAAATGACTTTTTTCTATCCCTTATCCCTCTCTGGGTTTGTGAAGGGCTTGAATGACTGGGCATTGTATGACCCCTTTACTTCCCACCTGGTATCCACTCAAAATGCATGTTTTGGTTTGCCATGGTCTCTTTCCTGGGTTGAACTTTGGCTTGTTTGGTGGCATGTTTTGGTTTGCCATGGTCTCTTTCCTGGGTTGAACTTTGGCTTGTTTGGTGGACGACAAGCTTCTGGTTCGTATTGGCATCTTGGTCTGTGACTATCATCACCACCTTTTCTATGTGTGGTATCCCCATCAGCATGTCCTTCTTCCCTCCCAAACTTAATATTTTGCTGATCTTGGATTTTCTTTCCTCACTCCAACAGTATGCTATGGTAATATGTGCTCATGACCAGACCATTGAGAAGTTCTGCCACTTCTCTGATAGATGCCTTTCTCACCTCCATTTGCCTTCAAACTGCCGTATCTTTAAGAAGTGGTTCACATGGGTGTGTATTGCCATACCCATACATTTACATATATGCTCTGGTCTTTCAGTCTAATCTGCCTTCAGCCTCTGTTTTATATTCATCTCTTTTTCATCTAAACCTCCTTTTATTTCTTTATCATCAGACTTCTCTGCCCTTTCCCTGCTTTCATCTTTATTTTCCTTACATCTCTCTTTTTTGCATACCTTTGCTTTCTATCCCCAGTCTCCATTCTATCTCCTGAAATCTCAGTTCGAACCTCTCGTCCATTTCCAGAAATCGAAGTTCTAGACTTTCTAATCTTTCTAAAATCATCTCCATTACATTTACTTCTTTCTCTTCCATCGCCTTCTGCTTTTCCCCTTTCTGTTTATTTTTTGCTTCATTTTCTCTGTACCTATATATCACTGTTAAGGCTAAAACATGCCTGGTTCATCACCCTAGCTTCCAGTGGTCCACTGCATAACCCACCTGATAGACCTTCCTCCCTCATTATTATCATATGGAACAATATTGTTTTGTAATATCCCAATGTTAATAAAATTCTTAAACCCCTATTTTATGAACTATGTGACTTTATATATGTATCACAGAACAAACATCAATGCTATTTTCCCTTCTGACCACTTGAGAACTTTTCTACACGTATATCCACACATCATGTTTAACTAATATTTTTAAATAAATGTTTAAACTCTTTCTATTTTCTCTATCGCTTTTTTTTTTTTTAAAAAAAATAGTTCTCCAACTTTCATTTGGAAGGCTCTTTTTAAGTTACGTTAGGATACCCTTATACTGCCTGTTCTCTACTATTCGCAGCCCCATTCGTTGGGACGCCATTTTAAGCATCTACCCGAAATATTCGAAAATTCACATGTGTATATGTTCTTTCCTGCAGATTCCAGTAAGTATATTTATGAGCATGGGATAAATCCCATCTCAAGCACCAATTTTACACTTTGATAAGAATTATACTAATCAAAAACATAAATAAGGGTTCTGTGTGTATATATATCTAGGGTAGCATGTCCAGACTAGCTCTCTCTCAAGGTCTGGGGAACATGGTCTAATAAGAGAACAAAGCAAAGACAATTTCTGACTATGTCACATATATTTACATATATCATGATAATTTACTTGTTTATAAGTTATATTACACAGCCCAGAAGTTATAAAAAACTAGGTTATAAATTACTACACTAGTTATCATTTAATTCTAAGCTTTATACACACCTATACATATCTTAATGTTCATGCACACAAACCATTTATTCCGATACACACATATATGATTCATATATATATAGCAACAAAAGAGTGCAATTACACATCAGAGTTGTTTATTACTGTTTTTTTTTATTTAAACAAATATTTATTATTGTAATTAATATTGGGGTAATGCAAGTCCTTTCATTAATACACATTCATTGAACATAAATATAGAGCAAAGGTTAATTTACCTTAATTACAATCGAATATCCATGTGGTCAAAGCTAACCGTCCGCACATTTATAATTCTAAAGAAATACTGGCCTTATCGATGTTTGTTGAACCTAAGGATGGTAAACAGTCCCAATATGATGCCAAATAGTTTATCATAGAGGTGGAGTAGATGATTTTTGCTCACTTAAGAGGTCCAAGTTGTCGAAGGTGCTTCGTCGCCATTACACTTGATAAATTTTAAACAGTGAAGTTTGTAAATCTGATTCAGGTGAGTTCTACAATAACAATCCACTGGGCTGATCTAATAAAACCCACACTATTTAATTACCCCAACATTTTGATGGGAATATTACTTAAACTTCTTAATTAATTACACATTAATACAATCCAAAATTTGTGCCACATCTTTCTCTTTCCTTCTAATCACCACTATTTTTAAAAGAGAAAAAAATTAAGTTCTTTTTTTTTACACACTTTAACCTCGCATCCTTTTTTTATTCATACACCGATGACCAGATCTCAAGAATGCTTTTAGCTTCCATTGTTCTAAAAATACTAATTTGACCAATTCTAAGAATTCCAGTGGACAGAGTCATTAACTGAAACTGCCTGCAGTAACTAATGCATTCTATTTCTGCAGCTTTATATGTTCAATAGATTCATCAAGAAACAAATGTTACTGACAATATTATTAAAATGTATAACTTAGAACACTAATGAACAACAAAATGTATATATGTATAATCAATAACAAATTTATACAACTCTGTATATTATTGTCTCTCGTCAAGCTCACATATAACCATTAATACTTATACACACTTTATAATAACACACATACAACTATATATATACAAGCATACCATCCAGCCTTTAACAGATTATGCATTACTTTCACACTCTTTGTAACAGGGTTCGAATAAATATTTATACATCTTTTCACATATGCACAATCAATCCATATCAACACTCACTAATTAACACTATCTGTTGCATTATCTCTTGTATTTGAACCCAACTACTGTTACAATATATATATATATATATATATATATATATATATATATATATATATATATATATATAGATTGAAGAGGATATAATATATATATATATATATATATATATATATATATTGAAACCTCTTCAATCTTCACCTACATCACATTATACACATATAAATGCTCAGGCGCCAATTCTACACAAGATAGAATAAAATTGATAATTTAGGTTGCGGCCCTAATTATGGATAAGACTCTTATTATAGTATTAATCTACAGCTTAGCTCAGTTAGCAGGGTCTTGATGTCATCTAGAATGCAAATAGGGTGAGAGACGCATTTATAAACAATAATTATATAATGTTTATTTAGTTATACTATAAGTACTTATTTAAGTTATCAAAAGATAGCAATTCATTGATGAAATCCAGAATCATGATATGTTCAATTCTACCACCATCCAAGTGCATGCCAGACCAATTACGCCACTCATCTAATATGTTTGGGATCACTGTAATAATAATTAATCTACAGACATTTGATTTAGATTGCACAGATATACCAATGTTTATTTAAATGATGAAATAATCTCGGGTCTCTATTATATGAATAATAAGTCAATCCTATTATAAGATGATAATTAAGTAATGAGGAACTATTATGAAACTGACAATTATTGCAATGAAATAAAGGCCAGACAATGATAGAGATCGGGTGCATTTTTATCTTACATCATTATCTATTTTAAAGAAGGTTAAATCTATATCTTGTCATTATGCAATATTTGGATCAATTAATTCAGTGCTATCTAGATAGATTGCATATACTATTAAACTGATAAATATTACAATTATATTATGTTAAACATAGGTGTGTGTGGAAATGGTCAATCAAACGTACATGACAAAATAATTCAGAGGAAATTTTACTTGAACAGACATTTATTACAAGACACATTCTTTTACAAACACATCGATGATGATTTAACATTAATTTCGCATTAACTAAAAGCTTGACTAAACAACATTTAAATTACATAAATCCTATACACTTAATATTTGCAGGCGCTTCCTCTTACCTGTTATTTCAATATTGTTTACAACTCTATTTATTAAATTATTGACAATACCAAATAATTACATATTTACATACCAATGTTTATCTCATCTATTCTCTTTCTGTGCTCTCAATGAACTAAGAGAAACGGTATCAAGTAATTAACTAATGCCATTGAAATTATTTCCGTATGTCTATAAATTTATACTTACTATATAAAATTAAGTACTAATTTTATTAAAATTAGCATTAAATAAAGTAAAATTTTGTAATCCAATATTACATTCAAACGGGAGGGTGAATTGCCAATAATAATAATCATAATAATAATAAATGAAATAATGATAATATGGGTGATATGATTTGACAAACTACTTAGAACTTAAAATTGCAGCGATGGTCTCCCTTCATATCTTTAGGTTTATCATATCTCCGAATGTGTGCGGATTTATAAATTCACAATTTATTGATTATATTTTCCATCGCTTACTTGCGGAATGAATAAACTTCACAGTACTGCCATTACAATGAGCTAATCATTAAATTATTAATCCAACTTCAAGTATATTACAGAAATCACTAAAACATTGATCTGAAATAACTAACATATACTACATGACGATGATTAAATGGAATGAAGAGGGAGAGCAAAATACTAACAAATAAATATTCACATACGAGCACATGAAGGTCAACAAGATTCCAAACATCAACTTAATTCATCAACATAATAGCTATCAACTTTTCTGATATAAATGATGCAGAACCCAGCCAACTTATCATGTATAAATGGGGCATCTACCACTTCAATTTAAGGAATATAATTATCGCATCATATACTATCAAATAAGGAAATATACCACTACCCATGGCTCAATAGGTAAGTAACTAAAGGAAGCGTTACTCAATCCGAATAGCATGATTATCCCTTCAATCGCCTCTTCACTCAAAAGGTATTTAACACATTTTATATAGGACAAATCTATAAGCAGATAAACCCTCAAATTTTCACTCTTTAACACATAGCATCAGCCAAAAACGATAGAAAAACAAATAAGCATAAATCTAACTCATAAAGTAGTTCATGACAGCGAACACACATGTGAACATATGATCATGTATGAAATATTTTCGAAATCACATCAGATAATAAAATGTTATTTTAGCATTAATTAGATTATAAATGAATCTAATACCAATGAAAAATTATAAAAATCGAATTTCAAATTAATGTAGCAAGCCTGACCATTCTGCAATACTGGCATAAATATTTCTATGTATCTATTGATAATATATTACCAACTAATGAATAATGATAAAGCATTCAATTTGAACAAATAATATGAGCATGGGAATATAACATTTTTACATAATACAACAAAAAAAAAAATTACCAGTTTGGTATAATTTATACCAAAATCTCCGGATAATAGACATATAAATACATAACAATTATAAATCAAATTAATATCAAACTAAACATAAAAAAATCTATCTACCTATCATATGCAATGGGAAAAAATGCATGTCCAATCTTCTCTCATTAAAATAAAAGTTTCCCTTTTCTTTTTTTAGTTCACATTTAAAATTTTAAGAGTAGAAATATACACACAGCTCATAATGATAATGGTGAATAAACAAACATTAAAACATATAAACATTACTCCTGCAGGATAAACATGAATTTGACAAAACAGCAATAATCTCCAATGTTATTAGGACTTCCTAATGGTTATTACAAGCAGCTTTTGCACAAATTTGAATCAATTTATTTGTCACAAAATCTCCAAAGCTCAGCAAGATCATCCAAATAAATGTTTATGATTCACACTATTTTCAACTTTGTTCTGTTTAAAATTTCCAGTATTTAATAAAATTTAATACCAATTAAGTTCAGGGTTATTTGGTCATCCATGCTTATACACATTTCTGATAAATAATTAACAAATATCATTAAATCAGCATTCTAGCACTCATTTACAGGTATGAATGGTAAGGTAATTTGGTATATATAGCTATTCTAATAATGTAAAGTATTAGAATGAATAATTTCTCTGTTTCAGCCTTATTTTACACAATAAAATAGAAAACTTATCAAATGAGAATCAATAAAATATTTCATTAAACAGTTCAGCATAACTTTTCCAATTATCAGTATTGTTAATTTACGTACTTCCATTATCACCATATTTGTTATAAGGAAGATAATATCCATGCATTTTGAACAAAAGTAAATTCAAATTGTTAGTCAATAAAAGCTGGAGCTGGTGTTCCTTTAAAAGTTTAGCCTTCCATATTGAACAATCCTATCCTGTGTCCTTCACAATTACATGTTGGCATTTACACTTGAGTAGTATGAGAGAAGTTTACTTAGTAAAGAGAATAGTAGCGAATTTAATGAAAATATTAGGTTCACTTGTTTTATTACATAACTTATCTCTACTTTAATTTTACTGCCTTTTTTTATAATGAAAACTATTTCACCTTCTCTAAAACTTTTTCTGAAGTTTCCTGTCTACTTAGCCACACTGCCTTTTTTTTTAGTTATGCAAGAATTTATTACTTGTAAAAAAATGTTAGGAATAGAGTATTGAAAATTATATATATATATTAAATTACAAATACTTCCTAATAATAAATGAAATAAATAACTTTTACATTTTCAAATGAAAGAATTTATGCAATAAATAACTAATAAAAAACATATATTAGCTGATGTTGTGTGTGTGTGCGTGTCTGTCCATTAATTCAGAGGTCTAATAATGACCGAGCTATTAGCAATATTTATGGCAAAATAAATAATGTTAGTGCAAGATGGATATTCTGAGTGATAATTAGAAATATGAATGAGGTGTGAAGTGGAGAAATGATGTGAATAAACCTGCACCCACATATACAAGATAGATCTTGGAATGGCAATAAACAATAGATTAGAAAATTAATGAATAAACACTCACCAGGGCCTTACAGACAAACAGTACTCATTCCCTGGTTTAGCTTTCATACCAATAACTCCTGATACAATCCATTCCCCTCTCCCACTATTAGATATACATAAAAAAATTAATGATTGATATACTCCAACTAACATCCTAAGAGCTTTTCAACCGAATTATACATTAAGTTATATCACAATTCATCTTTTTTTTAATTAGGAACCACTGACCACTATTGGCGCTAAGTGAACTTCCCACATTCCTTCATGGTGCCAATCTGGAAGGTCACAATATATATTGTAATGTAAATAATGCTGAAAGCTGTCTCTTCAAATGTTCCACATATTTGGATGGTAAAAACTGTACCGTCCTTATAAAGAAGATAATGATGAAATGAGGTTGATATTTCTTAATTAATTTTCTCTACGAACTGATCAAGCCAAAAACTGTTACTATAAATAATACATCAATAATAATAAATCTCTCATTTCTGGCTAGCTAAACTTATAAGAGATAAAATGTATATATATCTATGATTCTTCTACTACATGTGTGTGTATTTCAAATAAATATACATTGAAATCAAAGAGGCATTTTATTGATCTCAAAATATATTCAGAATAAGTAAAGAAATAATCCTAAAGTTTTTTTCAAAGTATAAATCACCCTTTTTCTTTTTACAATACAATATATTATAATATCTACTAGCAATTTAATATGGCTAGACAAAAGAAAATATTAGTGTATGGTATTTAATATCTCATGGTACATATCAAACTGTTATAGCGAATCTAATACTGTGACCAAAATCAATGATAAGTGTCAACATTATAAAGAAAATACATGAAACTCAAATTTAATAAAAATATTTACATTTTTTTGGCATTTAAGTGAATTCATATTATCATTAATGACAAATATATCGATGAAGTTACTACAGCTTTTCAAAGTATTAAACAAAAATTAAAAAAAAAACATTCAAAGTGAAATAATGCTATTTATGTTAGCGCTGTTTTCTATATGTTGCACAAAAAAATCTTAAGCAAGGCTGTACAAAAGAATATTATAATTATTTGCTAATAAAATAAATAAATAATTTTGAATATAAGTTTTATACATATTTCTCAGGTAAAAGTTTTTTTTTTTTTTACTAAAACATTCAACGCATCTACTTATACATAATAATATAAGAATCTTCTAAATAAACTAACTTAGGATCACAAATAATGTCATATTTAATAAAGTGGCAAAAGTACTATATATATATATAATCCCTTTTGTTTGAAGGTTTGTAATGATGCTATATTATAAGATATGATATGTTGGACTATTTCCATCATTTATAAGTGAATACTGAATGTATAGAAAATTATAAACTTTATTTAAACTTTTCAAATACAAGAAACTTGTTAGTAATAACACATAAATAGACAATACAGGTTTGTAATTACACAGCATTTTGAGTAGTATTATTCTCTGCTTTTCTTCAGATGTTGCTAGCTTATATGCACAGTGACAATATTTGCTTAGAAGTTTAACTCGCACTTTTAGATTCTTGAATATCGAATTTAAGCAAAAAAAAATTTGAAGGACTCAGGAGGATTTGAACCAATCCTCATATATAAATATATCAAATTTCTACTATATGTGTTGCATTTGACAGAATAGCTCAGTTGGTAGAGCGTTTGCCTTAAATTCAATATTCAAGAATCTAAAGATGCGAGTTCAACTTCTAAGCGAATATTGTCACTGTGCATATAGGCCAGCAACACCTAAGAAGAATGGAGAATACTACTACTCAAAATGTTGTGTAATTACTAACCTGTATTATGTATTTGTGTGTTATTACTAACAAGTTGTTTGTATTTGAAAAGTTTAAATAAAGTTTAAAATTTTCTATACATTCAACATTCACTCATAAATGATGGAAATAGTCCAACATTTCACATCTTATATATATATATTACCACATGTGATACAATGTCAAATATATGATAGACAGTATCAAATTATTCATGAAACAAACTAAACTTACCAATGCCTTACTTCTAGTATCCATATCCCTAACAACTCATTAAACATCAACATGACTCCTTTTGTCCTGGAATGATGTGTTTATAAGATTTGGAATTTATAACGATAATAAATTTTAATAATCATTATATAACCTTAATAAGTATAAGAATTCACACCAAAATTATTATATAGGATGTTTGCAAATATGTATTACATATAAAAGAAAAAAAAATACCATTGTTATTTTTTAAAGAATGTTTCTTTGGGAGATCTAAGAGAAAAAAAAATGCATAGTAACAATTTATAATAAAATTATTATTAATGGAAAAAATGTCTTTATTTCTTTTTTTTAAATCTAAAGTCCTAAATTCAAAGTTCGTTTTCAAATCCTTTCTATTTAAATTAATCTGATTTTTAGTAGGTTTCCTGGATGATAATTATTGACAAAATAAGAAACTGAAGTTTATCAAAATAAAGTTCATTCATGTTACATTTTTAAAGTTCTAGATAAAAAGTCTGCTGTTCCTGAAACTTGTTTTGATGATTACAGGTTGGTAAAATTTAAGAATTTTTAGAAATGCTGATAAACTTATTAATTGCTCCATGCAGTAACATTTCCCCTCTGATTATCTTTAAAATGTACCTTCTTCATTGCTTAGTTTTAAAAAAAGATAGATTATCTTTCTGTTAGATAGGCTTTTATTTTAATTTATGCTTGTTTTATTTTAACATTACACCATTGAGACTCAGCAGAAATGTAGGCAACTGGAGCAAAGGCCTCAAAAAGCCCTGTCAAATTATCCTTATCTAGCCAACTATGATGCTTAATAACTTTAATACTATTGCCATTTTTTAAAACTATATTAAAAGAACACAATCTAGTTGGATCAAGAGTAATTAAGAAATAAAGTTTCAATTTTTTTCATTAAGGGTAAACCAACCCAATTACTATAAAGTTAATGACATTCGAAATTGATATTGTTTTCTCCTATAAAATATGCGATTCCAAATTTTTCCATTGTCCACTTTGCATACCACCCCACACCTTGAACATCAACTATTTCTAAAATTAACTTTAATATTAACAAAAAATAATAAAACTATAACTTAAATAATTCATATTTATATAAATTTTATTAAATTTAAATCTTCTGTCTTCCTTTTTCTTTTAACTACATATCAGCACCAAAATATTCTTTAAAAATTATTAAAACTAAAATAATTTTCTATATTATTTCAATCATCACCTTTTTTATTTAAAATGACGTATTCACTTAAATCCTGAAGAAAAGATTTTAATCTCAACAACTTTCAAAAAAAATAAAAATAAACAGTTTAAAAAGTAAAACAACTTTTCATGCGAAACAAATAGTCACAACAGATTTCTATTTTAAAAGTTAATATATTTTGACTACAACTATATACGATAAAATGAAAAAATTTACAATGAGGCTAACTAGATCCCTCTCCCCTTATGAAAATGTAAAAAAATATTAAGTCAATGAAATGAATAATACCAGGGAATAATCTATTACAAAAGTAAGTTATTTAAGCATTAACTTAATTACACAATTTTCTCTATTCTTTCTGGATTACAAGGAACAAATATATTTCTCAAAATAAAAAAGCAATTAATTAGATCATAATGACATTGTACATATTAATAAATATAACCATTCTACTTTAACTAAGCACATGTACAGGCAAATCTTATTTAAGCCAGCTTGTATCGAATAACAAAAAGAAATTAAACAAAATTATATCCTTTTGATTGAGAATAATGCAATTGGCATCATCCCTTCATAATTATAAGATTCCTTTATTTTAGTTACGATCTTAAATATAATAGTTTTAACAAGGCTGTAAACCTTAGCAATGAGCGTCTGAAAAAATCGTCACTAGGGACCTCTGTAGGTCTTTAAAACACATGCTTACGCTATGAAGAAAAGAGAGAATCCTTCTTTACTTCGACCTACTTTTATATATAAATAGGTGAAGCAGAAGTGTTTTGATCTAAGAGTGTGAAGCTATTAAATACTTCACTAATTAAGTCCACAATTCTTATAATACATTAATACTCGCGAAATCTTATGATTTACTACGAGTTAATGAAAAGATTTTATAGTAAGAAATATATTACGATAATTTAAAGTTGTAATTATAAATTTTATTAAACGCTCACTATTATTTCAGTAATAGTTGAAGAAGGTCATTTTTGAAAAGGATAAAGACTATCAATATTAAGATTCGTTCAATTTCTTTTTAGTAGAATATTTACGGAATATGTCATAACCATCACAATAATGGCATGAATTTCTATCAGGATATTTACTCTTTAATCCAGATAAAAATATGGCAACATACCATAAGAAAGTATCACTGCCCTGTTCCTCAGAAAGTACAGACTCATAGATGGCATAATTGGTTACATTGGGGATTTACATCCCATTTCTAGCTTTCATATTATTATAGATCAAACACTTTGCATTTCCTCTATCATCATTGGACATGGAATGACAATAACTAAATGTATCCATAATGTTTTACCTTTTAATTACTTTTCTATAATAACATATGCTCATATACAATTTTCTCATATTTAAATCACAGAAATACACATTATTTATGAACTTCTTATGACAACCTATTATGTGTAATAGACAATCATTTTCTTGAGCCTTATAAGTTCTTCTATGAAAATGGAAATTGCTATCTTCATAACCATTGCACAAGTAAAACTTCTTAAGAGACCCTACACTCATTGTGATACACTCTTCAAAATAAAATTTGTTCATATATTTCTTAAGAAACTTAATTTCACTTAGTAATTTCTTATCTGCAATTATTTTACACTTCTCTTTGTTACCAAATTTCCTTCTTTCATAGACATGCACCTTGTGGTATTAAAACCACTTTGCTTCTAAAATTATTGCCTCTATAGAGGGCCACTAATTTTGTAAACAATATCTAAATAAGGAAGATCATTATTTGGAGAAGGTTTATCACTACACTTTTCATCTTGGGTCCTCTCAAAACTCAAAATTATAATTGACTATATTTGAGTCCATAATTTTTATCCCCTCTATATCTCCATCTAAATTACTTATTATCACATGAACGAACCGCAAATGCAATGACATTAACTTCATCCAATTTAGCATTCAACTTGGTACTTGATAACTGATTGTCAGCTTTCACTTAAGCTCTCACTTCATTAAATCCAGTATCCAACCTATCACTGGAATCAACACATAGCATCACTAGCATGTCTTGAAGCATTCTTTTCATTTTAACCATGCTCATAGAACTCCAAGTACAAGTTTGAGGACTCCCCAAGGCCTTCTGGATTACTATCATTCATTGTTAGTAAAACAAAGCACAGAAAAAATTCTTTTTAGTAAACATTTCTAGAATATACAATATATTTACCAATACACAGTAATAGTCTGGAGATTGCGATACCTTCCATTGTTGCCGAAAACGAAAATCACCCCCCCCAAAAAAAAAAATCCATCTATCTTTGATATTTAATCATTTCTGAGAAATTTCCTCTAAGTAAACTCTCCCTCATTAAATGTGATATATTTTTCTTTTATATTAACGTTGAGATAATTATTACACGCTTAATTAAAAGGCATTATTATAACAAAATTTTATTATTAGAATAAGGTCATTTAAATCAATTATCATGCCACACTAAAAATATGAAAAGTATAAAATTATAACTTTACATGTCTATCGAACTATCATATTTGATGCCAAAACTGTAATGATAAATATTGTTGGAAGCTGACTCTTCAAATGTTTCTGGTATTTGGGTGGCAAAAATTGTACTGTACTTATAAAGATAATTGGAAGTAAGGTTGACTTTGCTTAATTAATATTCATTACGAACTGATCAAGTCAAAAAATGTAACTATAAATAATATATCAACAATAATAACTCTCTCTCTTCTAGCTAGCTAAACTTATAAGAGATGAAATGTATTAATATTTTATAAAGAATATACACGAAAACCAAATTTAATAAAAAGTTACATACATTTTATGGACACTTAAGTGATTTCATATTATCATTAATAACAAACATATTTATGTAGTTACTACAGCTTTTCAAAATATTAAAGAAAAAAATTCAATCTGAAATGATCCTATTTATATTAGCACTGTTTTCCAGAAGATAAAAAAAGTTAAAATTCTCTTTAAAGGGCCAAAACATACACACTCTGGTGGAATAACAACAAACTACAAGGCATAATTCTCTTCAACACAAAATTTTTCCTAATTCTATGATAACTCAGGCAGTTAAAAAGTCTCTCAAACAATGTAATCTTATAGCAAAGTATTTGTCCTATAAAAAACTATAAGCACAAGGATTTTCAGGGACAGATGACTTCTGGTGGAAATAAAATTCCATGTCTGATGGATATATGGAGGCAACATAATCTGCATTGCCATAGAACACCATCTACTCCTTCAGCATATCTCATCAATGAACTCTGTTCATCATAATGCTGATGCAGGACATTGTTCAATAGCAGTTGCCTCTTTGCTAACCAACTCATTACCAATTCTAGAGTTCAAAGTTCCTCCATCAACTGTCATAAATTCCAAGATTGTGAATAGCCAGAAGATCTGACCTTTCATTTATTGGCATGATAAGTGTTACATGATTTATGTCTGCCATAGCCTTATTGTTGTTAGTTTTGAAGTAATGTGATTCTCACATGAGTTTTATGAATGCATTTCAAATACCAGGTAGTTTACATACAATTACTTTGTCAAACTAACAACTTTACAACTACAGATATTGACAAAGTACCATGTCTAAGTACAAACTTCACAACTACAGATATTGACAAAGGACCAAGTTTACAACTTCATATATTGTCAAAATATCAACTTTGCAACTACAGGAAAAAAAGAAGAAACAATTTTTTTTTAAAAAAGTTAGAAATTATGCTATGTGAACGATTATGCTTCTAAGGGATCCCCTAAAGGTAATGTTTACCAAAAATATCTTAAACAGGGTTATATAAAAGAATAATTATTTGATAATAAAATAAATAACTAATTTAGAATAGTTGATAATAAAATAAATAACTAATTTAGAATAGAGTTTTTATACGTATTTCCCAGGTAAAAAATTTTCTTCTTTAATAACACATTGAAGTATCTACTTATATAAAATAATATAGGAATCTTCTAAACATACTAACTTAGTATCACAAGTAATGCCTTATTTAGTAAAGTGATAAAAGTAAAACATATATATCTCTGCATGTATTCATGTACATTCTCATTTAACATATAATAATTCACATCTCTCTGATAAAACAAGTTTGTCATAAGAGGAAGTCACCATCTGTTATACGAATATCATATACTTGTATGGGAGTTGTCGTAAGCAGTAATATATATATATATATATATTACTGGTTACGACAACTCCCACACAAATATATGATAGCCACTATTCAAATTATTCGTGGAACATGCTAAATTTACCAATGCCTTATGGCTAGTATTTGTATCCCTAATGAGTCACTAAACATCAACATGCCTCCTTTTAGCCTGAAATGACGCATTTATAAGATTTAAAATTTACAACCATAATGCATTTTAATATTGAAATTCAAAAATCTCACACATCACTTTTAGCAAAAAAATCTGTTATCAATAATAAAAGTTTTTTTTTGCTAAAAAGTGATGTGTGAGATTTTTGAAATTCAATATTATATGAAGACAGCAAAAATAGAGGAGGAAGAAAAGAATTTAGAAGGATTACATAATACATTTTAATAATCATTATATAACCCTTAATAAGTATAATTATTCACACCAAAATTATTATAAGATATGTTTGCAAACATGTATTAAATATAAAGCAATAAATAAATATTATTTTTTGTTGTTATTTAAGGAATGTTTTTTGGGGAGATCTAGGAGGAAAAAATGCATGGAACAATTCATAATAAAATTACTATTATTGGAGAAAATGTCTTTATTTCTTTTTTTTAAATCTTAAGTCCTAAATTCAAGGTTCATTTTCAAATCCTTTCTATTTAATTTAATCTGATAATAATAATAAAGCAAAGATTACGAAAAGAAAGTCGATTCTTGTTAAATTTTAAAAGTTGTAGATAAAAAGTGTGTTGTTCAGAAACATGTTTAGAAGATTACAGGCGGCTGTAAAATTTAAGAATTCTTGGAAATGTTGAGAAACTTTATCAATTGGTCTATGAACTAACATTCTCGCTCTGGGTATCTTTGAAATATTACTTCTTCAAAATTTAGATTTAGAAAAGATAGTCTTCCTTTTTGTTAGATAGGCTTTTATTTTATTTTAGGCTTTTGTTTTATTTTAACATTATTGCCATGGAGGCTTGGCAGTAATGTAAGCAACTGGAACGGAGGCTTCATAAGCCCTTTCGGACTATCTTTATATATCTGACTACCATGGCTAATAACTTTAATACTATTGCCATTTTTAAAAATTATATTAAAAGAAAACGATCTAGTTGGATCAAAATTTTTTTCAAAATAAAGTTTCCCATTCTTTTTAATTTTGTTAAGGGTAAAAAAAACTTCATTACTGCAAAATTAATGAGGGTTTAAACTACTATCGTTTTTTCCTAGAAATCATGCGATTATAAAATTTTTCATTGTCAGCTTTGCATACCTGCACCCACACGTTATGCCTTGCCTTGATTCAACTATGTCTATATTTAACTTTAATGTGAATAAAAATATGTTAAATAATTAATTTTTATATAAATTATATTACATTTTATTAAATTTAAATCTTAATCTATCTTGTTCTTTTAAATACATATCAGTTCACAAATATTCTTTGACATATCATACCATTTACAACTTTCTTAAAGGAAGAAGAAGAAAATTAAATATTCTTTGGCAAATTTTAATACTAAAATAATTATCTATATTATTTCAATCACCACCTTTTTTGTTAAAAATAACTTATTCATTTAAATGTGAATAAAATATTTTAACCTCAACAACTTTACGCGGGAAACAAATAGACACAACAGATTGCTATTTTTAGAGACAAAATTTGTTGACCGCAATAATATAGGATAAAATGAAAAAAAAATCATATTAAACATCGCATATATCTTTTTTTTAATTCATAGGGAGGGCTAATTACTACAATATATATATATATGATATATTGTAAAGAACTTGTCATATTATTGTAAGATTTCTGTAAATAAAAAAATATATTCTTAAAAAATTACATTTAATTACTTATTTAAAATTGTCTATAAAATATTCGGTATCTGTTTAATTCAAAAGATATAAAAAAATAAAGATATAAGGGCATTTTTTATTTCAATTATTAACAGCCAATTTTAATATAAAAAGGTGTTAAATGCTGGGAAATATTTTATTTTTTATAAAATAAACTTTATTCATAACAAATTATATACAAGTATTAATATATATACAGGAGAAAAAAATATTTTATTAAATTTAAATATTAATATCTCTTGTTCTTTTAAATGCATATCAGCATACACATATTCTTTGACCTATCATACCATTTATAACTTTCTTAAAGGAAGAAGAAGAAAATTAAATGTTCTTTGACAAATATTAATATTAAAATAATTATCTAACTTATTTCAATCATACCTTTAAAAAAAAAACATTCATTTAAATGTGAATAAAATATTTTAATCTCAATAACTTTCAAACAAGTAAACAGTTTAAAACGAAAATACCTTTACGCGCGAAAAAAATAGACACAACAGATTGCTATTTTTAAAGACATAATTTTTTGACCGCAATAATATAGGATAAAATGAAAAAAAAATCGTTTTAAACATCGCATATATATATATATTTAATTCATAGGGAGTGATAATTACTACAATATATATATATATATGAAATATTGTGGAAGAACTTGTCATATTATTGTAAGATTTCTGTAAATAAAAAATTATATTCTTAAAACATTACATTTAATTACATACTTAAAATTGTTCTATAAAATATCCATTATCGGTTTAATTCAAAAGATATAAAAAATGAAGATATAAGGGCATTTTTCCATTTCAATTATTAACAGCCAATTTTAATATAAAAAAGATGTAAAATACTGGGAAATGTTATTTTATTTCTTATAAAATAAATTTTATTCATATCAAATTATATACAAGTATTAATATATATACAGGAGAAAGAAATAATTTACATGACATATGATACTTAACTTATGAAAAAGTAATCAATACAACTATGAGAACAGATAAAAATGATTCAAATTTGTATAAGTTAACCATGTGTCTTGTGTAATAATTATCTGATAGATATGAAACATATTTTTCAAACTTGTCCATAAGCTTCTAATTAATTATAAATAAGTGCTTAAGAAAAATGTTTAAATATTTAATTTTCATAATATCAGTATACTTATTCATACACTCAGAATCATATAGAATGTTGAATGCTCTGTAATTTTTGACAAACAAAAGTACACTGTCTTTAAAAAATGTTATATATAGAGCTCGCAAAACAAGCTCTTAACAAGCTTTGAGAATATCCTCAACCCCAGACCAGTTTTTGCATCTAGTATCATCAGTGAAGTGTCAGGATATTCATTAGATTAAAAATACTAGGACAAGCCCAGCACTTTATCTAATGTATAACTATTGAAAAGAAAATCTGAAACTTTCAGACATCCATAGAAAATCCAGCTATCTAACTCAAATAGCCATATGAGATTGAACTAAGTTCAGATACATCATATATTAATAGCCATACCAATATAAAATCACCAAAGCCTTAATAGCAAAAAATAAAATGATAAAAAATCAAATCAGATGTCACATGACCTAATTTTAATAAAGCTCATAATTACAAATGTTTTATATAGAGCTCGCAAAACAAGCTCTTAACAAGCTTTGAGAATATCCTCAATCCCAGATTGCTAGATGAAGAAACCTGTCTGGGGTTGAGAATATTCTCAAAGCTTATTAAAAGCTTGTTTTGCAAGCTCTATAGATAACATTTGTAAATATAAGCTTTATTAAAATTAGGTCATGTGACATCTGACTTGATTTATTATCATTTTAATGTTTTTTAAAATATAATAGAGTGATATAATACATAATTATATGCTCTTAAGCACTTACCTGGAAGTAGAATGAGCAAAATTTTCAGAATAATATTTTTCTGAATTGTGCATTAGTATAGAATGTTGAAGCATGTAAATTACAAATTAATGAAGAATGTTTTGGTAGGAATTGTACCACATAAAAAGTTAAAAATTTCATCTATAATTGATAAACTCATATATTTCAGAATTTGGTTAAAGTCTTGACAATTGGAAAGTTGATCATAGATATCTATTTCAATATGCAATTTTTTCATATCTTTAACTGGAACATCAACTAAAGATTTGATGTTATAATTGAGCAACAAATCTGCATGCTTCATTAGTGTGATCAGTCAGGGAATTACTTTTAGGATGTACATTTTAGCTGTGATATAGAAGATAAATGATTCAGTGTATATTATATTAATAGCATAATATTACTATTGTTGTTGTCATTGTTGTTGTTGTTATTATTATTATTATTAGTAGTATTATTGTTGTTGTTATTATTAATGTTGTTATTATTATTGTTGTTATTCATCATCATCATCATCATCATCATTATTATTATTATTATTATTATTATTATTATTATTATATTCATTAATTTAAATAGTAAACTCAAAGAGTATAAGTTTTAACACACTCATTGATATTTTATTCAATCAATTTTTTACTGAATCCACTAATTGTTAAACATAAAAAACCAAAAACATTTGTTTTGAATCAGCATCACTATGCATAATATTTAGAAATAATCAGAAATTAAAATGCACAGTTTTTAAAGGTAACAATATTTATATACATTCTTTTGAAAATATTTTCATTTTAAAAACTGTTGCATATTACCTGCAACACAATAATAACAAAAATGTAATATAGTAATGTTATTATCCTTCTAATTCACAAGTACATTGCACAATATTTGTTTTTACTCCCATCCATTTATTTTAACATAAACATGAGCTAAATTATTATACAAGAGATAAGTTTATAAGGTGCTTTTCTCATGTACTGGACGAGCCACCAGGTGATGCTGCAGAACCATCAAGAAGCCTGCAATTGATAATTTTTTTTTTAATATTTACCAAAAATCACTTAATTTTAGAAATGGTACCCCCCCCACCACCACTGAATGAGACAAATCGGTCAAAATCGCTGAAATTGAAATGTATAATTGAAAAAAAAAACTATAATAAAAGCCTACGAAATTAAACAAAAACATACTAAATGTCAAAGCGATTTAAAAAAGAATCACTCTTCAGTTATCTAACTAACAGATAATAATTCAAACTTCGTATTAACCTGTAATAGCATATTAGTTTATATCAAAAATTATTGCAAATAAAAAATCGCACATATATAAAGTCAACAAAACAGAAATAAAATAATCAGAATAGAAAATTGAAATTTAAAACAAAAGTTGATTGTAACATCTGAGGCAAATAATGTTTATAAATTCCCCTCCCCTCCCACACGAAGGGTTCAATGAAAAATAAGTAAAGTGCAAATTATAAATGCTATTTTTAAAATCCTATGAAATAAATGAGAAAAAATATATATAATAAAGGCCTACGACATTAAACAAAAACATACTAAATCTTAAAGCGATTTTAAAAAATAAAAGTGTTTATAAAATGCAAAAATAACAGCATGAAAAATGGTGGGAGAAATCTTAAAAAAATAATCACTCTCAGTTATCTAACTAACAGATATAATAATAATTCAAGCCTTAATAACAGACTAATACATATTAAGTAATCATTGTTCCTATTAATCTATAATAGCGTCATTAGTTTAAATTCAGTTAATATGTTACTCTATTACTAATTCATATCAAAATTATTGCAAGTACTCAGATTAAGTTGCACATATATAAAATCAACAAAATAGAAATAAAATAATCAGAATAGAAAATACAATTTGAAAGTAATTTACCAATTTCCCTGGAGAGTGAGTTCATCTTTCAGCAGGTCGTTGTATTTATTCATTCTTCCAAAATGAAATTTGGGCATTCTAGATCGCTCTATTAGTGACAAAATATGGATATATATATTATACTTTTCCTGTCTATTGATCACATTTTCTTTCACTTAAAGTTTGTTATTTTTAAAATAACTTACACACAATTTTGAAATGTAGATAGAAACTGAAAAAATAGCTAAACATTTTTGGTACTATATGTAGTATAAAGAAATTTCCAGAACTCTGGTCATGCGACTGATTGATGTTGCAAGTTTTGTCATGGGGAAATTAATTTCTACGTTTTTAGAAAGTGAAAGCATTTTTTTAAAAAATGGAAAATAATACTTTTTCTCATTTTAAATTATAAATCAATAATATCAACAAATTAAAAATCCTTCTTTTTCTTTTCAAAAACTTTATTTTTTTGTATCAATACTGAACATATATTTATAAGTTGTGAGTGGAGGGAGTTTGAAAATGGTAAATGTAACAATTTATATAATATAAAACTCCCATGTTTCAACTGTTTTTATCTTCTTACAGTTATTTTTGGAGTTTTATATTATATAAATATGTTCAGTATTGATATAAGAAAATAAAGTTTTTGAAAAGGAGAAGGATTATTGGAGAACATATATATATTTTAAAAGAAAAAGTGATTGTACTTTTGCAGTGTTATAATATATGATTATAAATCAAATATTTTATATATATGCATTTTCTCAAAATATTGATCCATCAAACTTTCTGGGGTTTTTTTTTTGGGGGGGGTGGGGGTTCCTCCATTATTACTTTTTATTTGGCTTTGGGATGAAAGGAAGTAAAATGAAAACATTACTGTTCTATTTAATTTGTGCTTTAATGAAGACAAAACATAACCCTAAGATGTAATACTTTTTATTTATTGTTTGAAACACGGCATTTCAAAAAGTTCAAATGAAAACTGCTGTACACATTCCATTCCATAAGTTTTAAAGTTTATACAGCTTTTTATGGACACACACACACAACAAATTAGAATTAAAACAACTAATAAACAGACATTTAATCAAAAACTGACGCGCAAACAAATGAAGGCAAAAGACTAGTGATTTCTTTAGGTCATGTTTATTTATAATAAATAAATAAATAAGTAAAAACCACAAATTTAAGTTAAACTAAGACCTTGATATAAACAAAAAAACTAAGACCTTGTTGCAATGGCCATCTTGGCAAGTATGGCTCTGAACAAGTTCTCCCCTTTGTGGAGGTGATGCCACATAAATTCGGCCATGTAGTTGGGGAGGCATTGGTGGGCTGTGCCATGATGTCTTTTATTATGCCACTTCAGCATTCCTCAAAGACACTCTATGTTCTGAGGGTGGACACCTGTGCTGGGGTCTACAAAGTTGTAGCAGTGATTCACTTTTATATGTGTGAATCCTGCAGCTTCCAGCTCTGACATCTTGTACCCCTTCCAACAGTTGGAGTAAATCACAGAACCAGGTTCAATGTTGTTTCGTATGGCCTGCAAAAGCAAAGCTGCTGATTGAGATGGGACAGCCACCACAAAGCATTGTTTGGTCTCCCAGTACAGATCTCCAAATATCCACTGTTCTGGAAGCATTCTGCCCTGGTGGTTCTTTCTTCAGGTGAACATAGTCTCATCCACCTCCACTATCAGGCCAGCACTGCCGATTTTGGTGTGTTGTCAAGACTCCAGGCTTTCTCGGCATAATTCTTTTAGGCCTGTGGTCCAATTGACGATAGCATTTTGTGATAGTTGAAGATCTGTGAGACCACGTTCTATCATCATCTCATTGCGGCTCCAAAAATATACCAGATGCACAGCTTTTAAAAATGGTATCTTTGGACCATTAAACCACATCTGTGGGAGAATAGAGCTTCTTTGTCAGCACATTTGAGCGGGGCATGGGAAGCTTGATAACTGATGTAATGTCATTTGTTTGCCGCAAACACATTGCTTTATGGCAGGCAAGATGTTGTTGACCTGCAGAAATAACACTGTGTCAGCCTCAGTGACAGGCAACTGCCAGATGATAATATTTTCAGCATTAGACATTTTGTTGTGCATGAGCTTTTCCAAAGTGTACTAGTGAGTGCACTTTTGAGATACGACTGGGCTTTTTATAAACATCTGCAGGACGACCTCTAGCGTCAAGTTAACAATTGCAAATACCTTGGTCAGATTATTAATATATAGATGGAAACATAATGGATAAAATTAATAATAAAATTAAACTTGGTTGGAGTGTTTTTGGTAGAAATAACTTTATACTAAAAGGAAATATGCCTATGTGTTTGATAAATACTGTTGAAAGATTGGAGTTTTGTATTATATAAATATATATTCAGTATTGATACAAGAAAATAAAGTTTTTTAAAAGAAAAAGAAGAATTTTTAATTTGTTGATATTATTGATTTATAATTTAAAACGAGAAAAAGTATTACTTTCCATTTTTTAAAAAAATAGGGTGCTTTTGTAAAAAAATACACTTGTTGATTTTAAAAATGTAGAGATTAATTTTCCTGTGACAAAACTTGCAACATCAATCAGTTATGTGACCCAAATTCTGGAAATTTCTTTATACTATATATAGTACCAAAAATGTTTAGCTATTTTTCAGTTTCTATCTACATTTCAAAATTATGCGTAAGTTATTTTAAAAATAACAAACTTTAAGTGAAAGAAAATGCAATCAATAGATGGGAAAAGTATAATATATATATATATCTATGTTTTGTCATTAATTTTTTTTTTTTTTTTTTTTTTTAAATATAAAAATATTTTTTTAAAAATTTTTTTTTAAAAATTAATATTTTTTAAAAAAAAAAATTAATTTTTTTATTATAAAATTTTTATTAAAAAATTTTTTTTTTTTTTGGGGGTGCCATCAAATTTTTTTTTTAACCTTTCCAATTAAAAATAATATTAGTTGGAGTGATCTAGAATGCCCAAGTTTCATTTTGGAAGGATGAAAAAATTCAATGACCTGTTGAAAGATGAACTCACTCTCCAGGGAAATTGGTAAATTACTTTCAAATTGTATTTTCTATTCTGATTATTTTATTTCTATTTTGTTGATTTTATATACGTGCGACTTAATCCGAGTACTTACTAATACATATTAAGTAATCATAGTTCCTGTTAATCTATAATAATTTTGATATAAGCTAGTAATAGAGTAACATATTAACTGAATTTAAAATAATGATGCTATTATAAATTAACAGGAACAATGATTACTTAATATGTATTAGTCTGTTATTAAGGTTTGAATTATTATTCTATCTGTTAGTTAGATAACTGATACTGATTCTTTTTTTAAGACATCTCCTACATTTTTCATGCTGTTATTTTTGCATTTTATATATACTTTTATTTTTTAAATCACTTTGAGATGTAATATGTTTTTGTTTAATGTTGTAGGCTTTTAGTATATATATATTTTTCTCATTTATTTCATAGGATTTTAAAAATAGCATTCATAATTTGCACTTTACTTATTTTTCATTGAACCCTTCATGCGGGAGGGGAGGGGGATTTATAAACATTATTCACCTCAGATGTTATAATCAACTTTTGTTTTAAATTTCATTTTTCTATTCTGGTTATTTTATTTCTGTTTTGTTGATTTTATATATGTGCAATTTTTTATTTGCAATTATTTTTGATATAAGCTAATACGTTATTACAGGTTAATACGAGGTTTGAATTATTAGCTGTTAGTTAGATAACTGAAGAGTGACTTTTTTAAAATCGCTTTGACATTTAGTATGTTTTTGTTTAATTTCATAGGCTTTTATTATAGTTTTTTTTCAATTATACATTTCAATTTCAGTGATTTTGACCGATTTGTATCGTTTGGCAGGGGGGGGGGCTCTACCATTTCTAAAATTAAGTGATTTTTAGCGATTTTTTTTTTTTACATTTCAATTTCAGTGATTTTGACCGATTTGTCTTGTGCGGCGGGGGAGGGGGGTCTACCATTTCTAAAATTACGCGATTTTTAGGGAACATTAAAAAAAATTATCAATTGCAGGCTTCTTGGTGGTTTTGCAGCATCACCTGGTGGCTCATCCAGTATGTGAGAAAAGCACCGTTTATAAATAGATCCATGAAACACTTCTTTTTATGAAAATTACTTTGAATAAATTTATTTGCCATCAGAAGAAATAATATTCAAAAACTATAGTTCCTATAATTACAACATTATATTTTGGTAGAAGTCACAACATATAATTAAATAAAAAATGGTTATGATATGTAAATATCATGTAGTTTTGTGTACTATGTATCATCGCGTTATTTAGTTAATTTACAGTTATATATATATTGTACTGGGTTCAATCTGATGATTATCTCACTTACCCTACAAGCTTGGTTTAGCTGGGTTTCAACCTTATTTATAATACATTTATAATCTCATTTAATTATAAATATTACATGAATGAACCGACACATTTGAGCAGAGTGGAAAATACTATTGTTAGCAAAGCTGACAATACTACCCCCAATCAGACCAAGTTATGCAATGCATAACACAATCACATTTCCAGATCATGGCCCACCTTGACTTCTAGATTCAAACTGCTACTATCCAAACACTATATTTGTTTTGGAGTAAACTCCGGGTGTCAGCCAGTTCAGAACTAACATGCTTGGACAGTAGGCCCATAATACAGTGCTCAAAAAATCCCTTAACTAGCTCATTCTATATTTTAATTCAATAACAAAATATAGTTTCAATTAGTGGTGAAAGAATTGACTGACAAAATAAAGTTATAAGTTTAAAGACAATTTATTTTAATTAACATTTATTAAACTAATTTTAAATATTTTATAAATCTTATTTACCATTATAACACATGAACTTTTCTAATTCACACACTATAATATCTTATGAGAAAGCATTAAATAATATTTGAAATACAAAATACATTAAAATCACTATATACTAAATAATGAACACACACAACATTTTAAACACACATATTAATAGTTTGTCTATGGTATACTATAGAGTTCTTAAACTTGACTCTTGAGGCTTTACGAATGTTATTGCTACTTTAGAAATGAGTATAATAAAAATGTTATTACCTAGGATTTTGAACATGGATGCATATTGCTGTTTGCTGCTTCTAATGAGATATCTCTAACCAGTGACATTTGAAGTTTTCTTGTGGGAATTTGATGCTGATTATTCATAGGCATTTTTTAAAGACAATTAGATATTGAGCAGCTTCAGGTTGTTACGCAGGCATCACTTAAGATCAGGTAGGTTGGCTGTTTTCATCGGACTTCAGGCTGGAGAAAGTCATATTTTTTCTGAGGTTTTAATACTGCATTCTTGATTCTGGATATATAATAAGCTGATTGATATAACTCACTGATAGATATACTGAACTGTTATCTCAAATGCAACTGAACTCAACTCTAATGCAACTCCAACTCAACTAACTGTCCCATAAAAAATTGACTATTTATACATATGATTTGATGTCATTTTGATATCCTCCAGCTGTATCTCTTGTCGAAATTCCTTTGATAATCTTTTAATTACATGTTTTTGGAGATTGTTTAATTAGTAGCCATGCAAACATATTGTTTTTATATTTTAAATTAGTAGCCACACACATACATTATATTTACAGTCGCACGCACATATATAATTTGAGATCCATTCACTATTTAGTTTTAAGATGAATTAAATAAAAGAGATTTATGTTTTTAAACTTTTAACTTGCATTTCAATTAATAATAATAATAAAAAACTAATAATAATAATAATAATAATAATAATAATAATAATAATAATAATAATAATAATAATAATAATAATAATAATAATAATAATAATAATAATAATAATAATAATAATAAACTCTTTATTTCTTTTATAAACTTTTAGTTTGATGCTTCTGAAGTGTACCCCTCCCCTCTTTTAATTAAATAACTGTAACTTTTATTTCAAAACTCTTAAACTTTTACTTTTATGTTTTCTTTTATGAAAGATTTTTATTTTAATAATTTTTTAAACAAAATTATTATGTACCAACACAATGTTGGTACATTATACCACCCTCCATTTGAGAGTAAAATGCATCATTTTTGACCATTTTATCTCTGACAACTTTAATTCTTAATTCAGAAACTTATTTATTAATTTTCTAAGTTTGCCTTTTAATATCTTTCACTTTACATGCTAAGGGTAATCTTCAATTATACTTTACTTCTTTTGATGCTGGCAACATTGCTTATAATGGTCTTAGTCCTGGATAGTGACCATGAGGACAAACTAAATTTGTGGGATAGTGATCTTTGGAGATGAGGCAGATGCAGATTCGCTGGCTTATACTGACTTACACATATAAAAACTGAAGCTTCAGGTGCCGGTTCTCTTGACCGGACTTTGATAAAAAGAAGGTCACTGCGAATGGCAGGATTTATCAACTGTCCATTTCAACTTACGCTTTGGAAACAAGGTATGAGATATGGGGATTCTCCCTTGAAGAAGTCTTGCAACTTACTCTGGTTGTTAAGAGTGTGCATTTTAAAAGAGGAATGATTCCTGATATGTCCATTATGGGTACTAAATTTTATCCAGGCTACAGCTTTCACTTATCCTTATCTAAAACTTATTTCACTACTACCCTCATTCTCTTTAATTTCAAACATTCATACATTCCTAATATAACTTTGATTGACTCTCAACCTTACAATATTATTTTTAAATTCCCATGAACATTATCTTAAACCATTTATTTATATTAATCTTACAATATTATCTTCAAATCCTTCCAAAAAAATTATTTTAACATATTTATTTATAGTACAGTATTACTTTTAAACTATTTGTTTACCTTATATATTAATGTGCGTGTACTCAAAAAGTATTTTATTACTCTTCACTATTATACAGAGATTTTACTACAGATATTTTACACTTAGTTATTTAACTTCACTTTATTGATTTATTTTATTTTATTTGAACTGTTTATTTACGAGCATTTCTTTTTTTAATTAAAATGTGCATGACAAAGAAAAAGAAATATTTTATTTAGTAAAGCCTTCTTAATGTTATTTTATGACACAATTTATCATTTTATTTATTTATTTTTAAATTTATTATTTTAATTTTAAATAGAAGTTTTCAGATTTATTTATGTTAGCATAATCATATTCGTGCTCATTGTCCATTTCCAGTCCTTTGTTATTTTTCTTTACTATTCTGCCCGCTTACTAACTTTTAAACTATGTTAGGTGGTACCTTCTTTCTTTCTATTAATTCACTAACATAAATTATATTCCATATCCTCACATCTATCCCTCGATTATAATTTGTTGCTTTATCTCTTTCCCATTCTGTTTTATTTTCTGCTTTATAAATCAGAAAAGTTTTATATTTAGCAACACTCCATATTACTTCAAACTGAGAATATTTTTTCCTATGCTTTCTTTTTGTTTTAAATCTACGTTTAAAATGAATCTTTGATTTAATATTTTTAAATTTTTGTGAAAACTTTTCTACACTATCTTCTAACTTGAGCTTACGTCTCTCTTCCATTTCTTGATCTATATTTCCACCCACACTTTTTGTCTTAGCATTATCCTGTTCTGCTTTAATTTCAATCTCTATTTCCACCTCTGTTTCAACACTATATAGTTCTGCTTTAATTTCTATCTCTTCCATGACCTCCACTTTCTTACTTTCTTTAACTAAATCTACCTCTATGATATCTTGGTTCTTCTCTACCTTTCCTGTTATTCCATGTCTCCTTTCTCTTAGTTCTGCAATGAATTCTTGCTGATCTTGCCTGATATCTTTTAATCCTCCCCTCAATTCTGCTTGGAAATCTTGCATTTCTTTCATCATTTCCATCATCATTTTCATCAATATCTGCATCTCATATATTTTTTTCTCTTTTTCCATTTTTAAAACCATATTTAAGTATGAGCTGTTTATTATTTTCTTATTAAAATGGAACATAGGCTAACTCCACCCCCTTGTCCTTTTCTCTACCTGTTCTTAATGCTTTAGCTCTGCCCAAAATATCTAACTGGCTTTAATTTAAAAGAATAATTTATTTTAAATAGCATAAATGTCAAAATCTCTTTTCATTTAAAGAATTACTATTGTTTCTTAGGTCTAGCCCCAATGTTAGGAGAAGCCATTTTGTACTGTGTTCGATCCATTGTCGCTCACACTTTACCCTGCAAGCATGATTTAGCTGGGTTTCAACCTTATTTATAATACATTTATAATCTTATTTAATTATAAATATTACGTGAATGAACCAGCACATTCGAGCAAAGTGAAAAATACTATTGATAGCAAAGCTGTCAATATTACCCACGATCAGACTGAGTTATGCAACACATGACATGATCACATTTTGAGATTGTGTTCCACTTTGACTGCTATATTCAAACCCCTACTATCCAAACACTTTATTTTTTTCAGAGTAAACCCCAGCACTAGCTAGTTCATAAATAACATGCTTGGACAGTAGGCCCATAATCCAGCACTCAAAAAATCCCTTAACTAGCTCAATCTATTTTTTTAATTCAATAACAAAATATAGTTTCAATTAGTGGTGAGAGAATTGACTGACAAAATAAAGTTTTAGTTTAAAGACAATTTATTTTAATTAACATTTATTAAATTAATTTTAAATATTTTATAAATCTTGTCAAGCATTCGTAGTCGAGAGATCAGTGACAGCTGCTTTACAAGCAGTTGTCCCGGGTTAGCGGGTTCACTTCCTGGCTGATGCTATGACACATGAGGAAAAATATTTCATAAACATTATTTACTATTATAACACATGCACATTTTTAATTCACACAACATAATATCTTATGAGAAATCATTAAATAATATTTGAAATACAAAATACAATGAAACCACTATATACTAATGCATGAACACAAACAACATTTTAAACACACATAGTTCATCTATGGTATGCTATAGAGTTCTTAAACTTGACTCTTGAGGCTTTACAAATGCGATGGCCACTTAGAAATGAGTATAATGAAAATGTTATTACCTAGGATTTTGCATCTTGCTGTTTGCTACTTCTAATGAGATATCTCTAACCGGTTAGATTTGAAGTTTTCTTGTGGAGATTTGATGCTGATTATTCATAGGCATTTTCTTTAAGATAATTAGATATTGAGAGGTTTCAGGTTGTTATGCAGGCATCACTTAAGATCGGGTAGGTTGGCGGTTTTCATTGGACTTCAGGCTGGAAAAAGTCATGTTTTCCGAGGTTTTAACACTGCATTCTTGATTCTGGATATATAATAAGCTGACTGATATAACTCACTAATAGATTGTACTGAACTGTTATCTCAAACGCAACTGAACTCAACTCTAATGCAACTCAAACTCAACTAACTGTTTGATAAAAAAAAAAGGCTATTTATACATATGATGTGTTGTCATTTTGATATCCTCCAGATATATCTGTTGTCAAAATTCTTTTGATAATCTTTAATTATGTGTTTTTGGAGATCATATAATTAGTAGCCATGCAAATGTGTTATTTATATATTTTTAATTAGTAGCCACCGCTGAGTGTTATTTAATTTTTTAACTTTCATTTATTCTTGATATTTAATGCACATACATTATATTTACAGTCACATGCACATATATAATTTGAGATCCATTCACTATTTAGTTTTAAGATGAATTAAATAAAAAGTGATTTATGTTTTTAAATGTTTAACTTATATTTCAATTAATAATAATAATAATAATAATAATAATAATAATAATAATAATAATAATAATAATAATAATAATAATAATAATAATAATAATAATAATAATAATAATAATAATAATAATAATAATAATAATAATAATAATAATAATAATAATAATAATAATAATAATAATAATAATAATAATAATAATAATAATAAAACTCTTTATTTCTTTTATACACTTTTAGTTTCATGCTTCTGAAGCAAAGCCCTCCCCCCTTTTAATTAAATAACTGTAACTTTTATTTCAAAACTCCTAAACTTTTATGTTTTCTTTTATGAAAGATTTTTATTTTAATAATTTTTTAAACAAAATTATTATGTACCAACACAATGTTGGTACAATATATTGAGCCGGTAAAAATATGTTTATCCATCTAACATGAGCTGCAACTCACAAAATGTACTTCAAACCCAGTCAAGCCCAAGATTTAGATCAGGAACTAGCCTGGATTTGAACCCACTCTCTAAGCCCCAGATCTAACATCTAATGAACAACATAATAGTTATGGCCCATGAGAATTAATCTTAATTCGACCAACTAGCAAAGCTGAGAAGACAATGAGACATCTATTAATTATGATTATATTAAAATATACATAAATATGGCTGTAATATATGTGGAAGAAGTGGAGGAAAAGGGAATTCGAACTACTCAATAAGTTAAACAATAAAGATAGTTTAATATAATGAAAATTTAGTTATATACATTTATAAATTAGGTACATTAGTATGTGCGTGAATGAGCAAGCAGTAGACAATGATATAGTGTCATTCACACTATTATTCCTCATATGCTCTTTGTTAGCTAAATATATATTACAAATAAACACACATCTTTGGTGGGTCTAGTATTAAAATGCCAATCAGATTAGAAAGAAGTTACACAAAATTAATATTAACGCTTTGATTTATGGTTCAGAAACCTGGCGACTAATATATATTAGGGGAGCGTTCGGAAATTCATTATACATATAAATACATTTGAAAACATTTGAATCTATTTGAAAACATACTTGAAAATGACATAATATTTAATGAGAAATTATTTTAACAACAATAATAAAATGAACGCTTTATTTTCCCCAAGGCACATAGATACTCTTAAATAAATATATAAATGACGATGGTGGGACTGAATCAGACTGAAATAAATTAATGTAATAGAAATGGCATTTATATATATTTTAAACAAAGCTAATTTTAATATTAAAGCATTAAAACAGGATCATGAAGCAAAAGAAATACTAAATACTAAGAAGTTTGCGGTGCTGACATAGTAGCCTAGAATAACTAAAAGGAAAAGGTCGTGCTTCTGGATGAAAAACGAAATCCCACACTCCCATTTTGGGTAGTGCTTAGAGAGAGAAAGTGGATCGGCATGACGTGACCCAGCGTTTTACTGGTATAACCGACGTGAGAGGCCTTTTATCCACGAAGTAAATATGCATAGCGTGTGCCAGACTTTGGGTCACCGCTAAATGCATTTTATATGGAATAAATGGTTCTGGGTAGCTTCATCTATCCTCAGGACAAGACTTAAGAAGAAATCTATGGGTTCGAACTTTGTCGTAACCCCCAGATTAAGAAGCACATATATATATAAAAACACGAAGATAGGCTAAATGACAGAAACGCAATGAATGATATCACTAAAAAAAAACATTGAATACCTTTTACAGCTTCAAAATAAATGACCCTTTATTTAAATACTTTAACATGCAATGCAATTATAATATATATATATAGGGAATATTTAGATTTAATAAAATATACGTTAAAATTTGACTTAGCAAAAGAAACATAAAAGATTCACCCCCATCCCTTTTCTGATATTTAAAATAAATAAATCCCACTTTCGTGATTTTTATAATAACTGAAATATATAAATACGGTAGTTGATATTTTAAGCATACATTTTAAGAGTATATAAAAAAAACTAGCAGTTATATATATATAAAACAATTAAGTCACCTTATTTTAGAATTAAATAAATAATATTTTATAAGATTTCAAAGCGTTAATTAGCTTAAGTTCTGAATTTACAGCGGTAGAAAATTCAGAGTTAAACAAATATATATTATATTAAAACATAAATAGATTGTTTTAGATTGACATATTAATAAGCAAGCAGATATATAAATCAAATAATCAATAATATAAATAAATGACCCTACCAAAATTAAAGAGCATATAAGAGAGAATTAAATTTAAATAAATTATTTAAGAGCAAATTACATGTTATTTATATATAAAAATGCAAAGTTAAAGAAT